>CM021737.1:12894849-13109385 GCA_011075105.1 Heteronetta atricapilla | reverse complement strand
GGGGGGGGGGCGCCGGCGGCTGCCCGCCCCCGCCCGCCCGCCGCGGGGCTGCCGGCGGGCGGGGGGAGGGAGGGGAGAGGAGAGGAGAGGCGAGGGGGGCGCTCGCTCCCGCCTGGCGGCCGCCGGAGCGCGCCCCCCTCCGGGCTGGGGTGCGCGCAGGCGCTCTCCCGCCGCCGCCGGGGGCGCGCGCGCTCTCCGGGCCGGGCAAGGACAAAGCGGCGGCGCGCACGGGGGGGGGAGGTGTGAATGGAGAGGGGCAGCGGGCGGCACTCGACGGCGGCCCCGGTCCCGGACCCGTGGGGGAGCGGGGCTCTGCCGAGCCGCCGCCCCCAGCCCGACGGGAACCGCCGCGGGCTTCGGCAGGGCCGGTGCCCACCGACGGCTGCGCCGCGGGGCCCGCCCTGAGGAGCGCGGCGGGGTCGCCGCAGTCACCTCAAGCCTCGCCTCGCGCCTCACACCTCGCCTCGCCTCGTGCCCCTCATCTCAGTACGGACAGGCTCCAGAACCCCCCGAAATCCCCGCTCTCAGCGCAGGGTGAGGCAGGAGATGCCCACCCGGCCTGTTGGCGCAGCGGGGCCCAGGAGCTGCAGCTGGTCCCACCTCGCTCGTGGGCACGGCTGCCTGGCGTGGGCAGAGCAAGGGCACCCGAGGTGCTGCTGGGCAGCCCCGCTGCTCGCGGGCACGGCAGGCCTGAGTAAAAGCACGTTCAGGAGCCCAAAGCAGGCAGCGTGCCACGCTCTGAGGGCTTCTGAGGGGAAAGGGGGTAATGGGTTGCAGCAGGTGTCACGGGAAGGTGGTACAGGACAGGAATGTGATTTGCCCATCACAAATGTGCCGCTCTGGGGCGTACCTGAGAAGCGCCTCACTCTGCATCCACAGGGTGCACGGCGTGGCGAAAGCCATCCGCAGATTGGAGTGATGGAAATACGCCAAACTCAGTCTGATCGTGCCAGCGGTAATATCCACTTGTAAAAGAGGAGTTACTCTATTTGTGAAAAGCCGACGGGCTTGTGAATAACTGGCTACAGCAGAGGTGAAATTAACAATTTTTGTGAAGTTTTGCGTAAACGCTAAAAGCGGAAATTTACATGAAACCGCTGTCTAGCACTTGGGCTTGCACCTCGATGGCTTTCATTATCAACAGCCTAATGACTTAAAACTACCATATTTTCCTAGGTTTAGCAGGATCACGGGGCCAAAGGGTCCGTAATGTGCTCTAGAGGGACTACACAACCGGTGTGTCAGGGAGCATGGCTCTGTCAGTAGCTGAAGCTCGCTCAGGTGAAAAGTATGCTGAAGGTTTGGTGAGAGAGCTGAAGGACGTGATGCGGAGGAATACTGGAGGTTTGTTTGTTAAAGTAGGCTATGGAGAATTCCCAGATCACCACTACAGGCAATTTGCCCCTGAGGTATGCTGTAGAAAATTCCTAGCATAAACAGTATCTGGCATGATGAGCAATCTGGGCATAATTAGTAAAAGGGAAGCATGGCAATATCAAAAATCTGTCAGTCAGCAGTGAAAGCTTTTTTTTTTTTTTCCTTTTTTTTTTTTTCTTTCCTATTCTGTTGATGATGCCCAAGATGAAGCTACTGGTGTTCTGAAAGTCAAGAATAAGCGTTTAACTTTTATTTTATTTCATGTGAAAATCAACACAGGAGTCCAAAAAATGATTAGCAGAATATGCATCTACATCGGAGTGTAAGCAGATTGGTCAAGGGTTGCTCACCATGACAGCTACACGTTGTGTGGCTTCTATGGCTTTCAGGATACAAAATGAAAATAAAGCCCATTTAACAGAGGCTAATTGAAAAATCAGTCTAGATTGCACTTTTTCCCCAGCCTTATGTACCTTATTAAAACAAATTTACTACAGCAACTTGTGGACATAACAGGTGTTTATTTGAATGCATATTCATTCATTTGACATCAAGGCGCAAAGGATGACAGTTTCTTCTTATGAGGTTGTATTTTCCAGGGGTATGTTTGTTATCTTGTCAACCACAGAAAAAGTGCTGCACTGAGATCTGGTGCAGTGGAAGCAGAGGGAGAAAATGCTGGTATTAATAGCCGTAGTTACAAAGCCACATATCATGATCGCTCTGACTTTTCATACCCATTGCGGTGTGACATCAGGGTAATTTTAACTGTTTTTACCTCTCATGAGTGCTTTTTCTCTGCCAGTTTATTGGGTACTTGAACTGTGAAAGTGCAACCAGTATTGTGAGGTGCAGAGCCTTCCTAAGTTCAGACTTGTCTGAATAGTCCCAGGCACTCAGGCATGGGTGAGGCCTATATTTTTTTTTTCCTTTTTTTTTTTTTTTTTCCCACGATCAGATGCCCTATTTTTTTTTTCTTTTCCCTGCAAGCCCTGCTCCCAAAGGCTGTTGGTGTTTTTTCAGAAGCCCAGTATCTCTTTGGGTATGTCTCCATCCCTGTTCTGTCAGAGCACAGGTATGAAGTTAACATGCAGAGGTTTAACAGCTGCTTTGGGCTGCACGGACATCTGAAAATATTTTTCTGCGTTTAGGAATTCACAGTTCAGTCTCCTCCATCTGACATGAAATGCTGTGATAGCAAACAGCTCAATGCCTGGCACCAGAACTAGGGTGAAAGGTGTATTCCTCTTCTCACAAGTAAACTACGATGGATTGGAAAATCATTGCTTGATCTCCTTGCCCCTATTTTAAGGGTGTACAGATGGTAAAATAAGGCCAGCGAACATTTTTCTTGATTAAGAGCAGCATAATTGAAAATACTATTTAATGTTTACAGCCATATACTCCATCTTCTTTATCACAAAATCATTGTTTCTGACAGTAAATACATCTCCACCTACCAATGCATCTTTCAGTCCTGTATGTGTTCCCATACCAGGCTGTGTTGTTAAACACCTGTTGGAGCTCTGCTGTGATGTTGCGGCTGAATGTGTGCAAACTTCAGAGCCAGGAAATGAATAAAGTCAGTCTTTTTTTTTTTTTTTTTTTTTTTTTTTAAGTAGATGTGATGTGATAAAATTTAGATTGTGTTTTTGTTATTAATTAGTTCCGCAGTAGCAACTGCTGACCCTTGTAAGATAGATCACATGCAGATATCCAGTGTGTCTTTTCCCCAAATAATTTACAGCCTTAGCAGAGAGAGCTGGTAGAGTAGGTTAGATTAGAAACAAAACCTTGAGCCGGGAAGAGATGTAGTGATTTACAGAAGGGAGCGCAGGAAGCCTGTTACAAAGTCAGTAATTACAGCTCATCCTGTGGTGCCTTAAACTTAAAATCACCACAATAAATAGGATTATTTTTATGTTGTGATGCTATGGGTTCATTTGGGTTTATGAATGCAAAATAAGCCCCTAAAGAACAGTCTTCCTACTGTGTTTCAATTGATTTATATCCTCAAGAATCCACAAGAAAAGTAGGAGTAATTTTTTGTCCCCAAACCAAGAGGTAAAGTAAGCATGGCAGCGGGCAGGATCCAACTGTTAGGAAACCACTTCCCTGTCTCTTTGTCAGCTCGTGCTTAGCCCATCTGTTGGTTTTGCACTGCCACCTTCCAAATAGTGGCTCAGGAATGTGGTGGAGGAAGGATGGGGAGGGAGGGTGGAAGAAATGAAGGCGAGACCCAGAACACTGCTGTGCTTCAGTCGCTCTTGTTTGAAGCATAACTCTTTGGAAGCTCGTGTAGCTGACGAATAATCCCGAGATTGCTCTAATGCAGATTGCCACAAGGCCTAGAATTTGGGACACTTAAAGGAGTTTTCAGGGTATCTTTACTTTCTCTGGATCCTTACACATTTGAATAAAGTCAGGAGGAGAATAATGTGACCAACTGTATCTTAGCACAGGAATTGCAAGATAGCCAGGGTTCTTTATAGTGTTGAACTGCTGTACCATAGAAAAATAATTAACATCTTGAAGCACTACAGACATTAGTTAATCTTCATCATAATCCACTGAAATAGATAGAAAGTTCTCCTGTACGGTATGCATTGCATTTGGCAAACGTATTTTACACAGACTAAGTGGACAGTTGGGTACTAGGTTTTAATGGGCAAATTAGCATTAAGCACTTAAAAAAACATGTCAGGTAAATGGATGTTTTTGTAGCACAAAGTCATGTGGAAATGTGTTTATTTCAGGGTTCCCATGGAGTCCTCATATTCTGTTGTGTAAATTCTTTCCTTGTGTGTGGACTATTGATGCAAGAAAAAAACATAACGGCCCCTTCGGAGTTGCTGTAGTCATTCATATTAATCCAGTGTCTGCGCATGTCAAATGATTATCAGTGCTTAAAAAAAAAAAAAAAAAAAACACATTTTTTTTTTTCCTTGAAAGCACCTTGTGCTAGTCAGCTTTTAACCTATATGATTATTGTTTTGCTTGGAAAGCTATGAGCAGAGGGAGAAAAATTAAATAGAGACACTTCAGGTGGGATTGGTGTGTTGACTGGACTATAGTAATTTGCACTTCATAAAGGTATTTCTGTCTTTACAAATAGGTGTCACGTCAGTGAGTATTTGTCTGCAAGCAATATCATGAAGTGAATTTTTCCCTTTAAATTTTAATTAAAAAAAAATCCTTGATGTTTTTAAATTGGTAGTTTCAGCGTGCTTTAGCACAGACACAGTTTTTAGTACACTATCGTCAGTGTTTGACTGTAGCAGAGGAAGATACAAATACCATCAGTCTTTTACCTCTAGCAAAGTGTATGTATGAATGATACATCTACAAGCCACTTCATAAACTCTTGAAAACTATTTTTTTTTTTAGTGTATATCCAAGAGTGTAGTGTTTAAATTGTAAGTTAGGGAGAACTTGGCTCTACAAATACAACCCTGGCAGACCAGCATTCTCAGAAAACTGTGTGAGAATCTATCCTGTTTCTGCACACAGGGTGTACTAAAATAATGCCATCATCCTCAGTGTGAGATACTCTGTTGTGAAAGTTGTAACTGTTGTAGCAAACGGTGTTGAAGGCTTTGTAAGCTTCTAATTTCCCTGTTACAAAGAGATATTCCACCCCTAAACTATCTCAGATTAAATTATCTATAAGTATATACACAAGCATATATATTAGTGCTATCTACAGACTGCTCAGATTGGAAACCTTTGGCTCCATAAAACCTTTGGCTCCAAAAGACCAGCCTGTACTGTTTGAGTGAAAGCAGAAAGTTAATAGGCTGGTAGTAATAGAGCTAATATGCCCTTTCATGCCAGGCAGAAGAAGGCAAGATAATTACAAAGTCAAGCTCACTTGACCGAGTTGAGGTCAGAAAGAAATGTACACATGGAGCAGGGCATTATTCATAAGCTGATTGATGGTTGTTTTTATTTTTTATTTTTATTTTTGTTTTGTTTTTTAATATAGTAAAATTTACATGACTAAATTGGTTGATTCTGAGGGGGTTATTAAATACGAAAGGATCCTGGACAGCTCCTTTAGTCTGGCTAATGTACTTCTCTGAGATTAGGTGCATAAAAGATTTCCTCTATTGCTCTTAGTGCTGGTGACAATTGGCACAAACAGCTTTGTCCGGCTTGCCTGCCCAGCAATTTGACACACTTCTCTCCCAACAGGCTCCTCAAATTCTGACTTCTGCCATCCCATCAAAGAGGAAGGAACTGGTCAGCATTTAAAAAAAAAAAAAAATTACAAATCCCTGGGAGCAGTCACACCCCTCTGCGATGAATCACCAGTGCCTTACATCTGCCTGCCTGGAAAGCCCATGACACTTCTGAACGCGCCCTAATTATAGGGTAAGGCCCATACATATTTCCTATTATCTCGTCTGCACTGGATAAAAGGCCAGCTTGGCTGATCGCCTGTTGTACAATAAAGAAGCAATGTCTTCTTTAGCCTGTAAAGATCAGGATTACCAAATACTCCAGTAGAATAGTATTGCAGCATCTTGCTTTTTGACTAGGAGCATTACTGTCTGCATTTATGCACTCCTACAAAGGGACAGGAAAGACAGGTCCGGGGCCTATCATGATAAATCACCATTTCAATTTGGGCAAGGCTGATCCTCCACAGCCTGCACTCCTGAGCTCCCTGCACAGTCTCTGTAATAGGAGTAGGTGTTGCGGTTCCTAGCTGTCTTTCTTGTGCCCCAGTGGGTGGGAGATGTTCCCACAGCAGTCATAACAGGAACAAATGTGTGTCAGGAAGGGATCCCCATGGTGGTGGTGAGGGCTGAGAATGGAGGACAGCCCTGGCAGAAGAGCTTCCATGTATTTTCTTCTGTTACCAGCCCTGCTGTAGTGTTCACATCCAAGTGGAGAGCCTGGGTAGTACTGTTTTAAATACTTGTAGCTACAGCCATCAGAGATGGAAAGTCAGGCCTTAGAGACACACTGGGAAACGTCAAGGACAAGAGTAGATAGAATCCTGCAGGAGAGGGGGGGGGGTTATGTTTGTCACTGAGTATGTTGAAAGGTTTCTATGAAGTTTGTAAGTGGTGAAGTGGTGCAGACTTTGAAATAAGCTGCTTTTAGTGTTATAGTCGTATTTTATCACCCCCATCTGTGTGATGTCAAGAAGTGACTGTCTTCAAGTAGCTCTTCTAGCATCATCAGCCAGAAATCTTTGTTTGGGAAAGGAATTATGCTTAGCAGGTCTGAGGTCAGTCTGATTTAGTTTTGTCCCATGGCTTCAACAGTAAACTCTTGTTTCACAATATGATTGTTTTCGTAATGAGCATTTCTATTTTACGCTTTTGAACAACTTCCTTCTTCCAAGTGAAAACTGAACCAGGCTCACTCTGGAGTCTCTCATTAGGCTGGCTGGGTAGCGGCTGATGGATGAGTGTCCTTCCTGGCCAGCCACGTGCACTGCCTGTGCTGAGCTCCCAGCAGAGAGCGAGAGATCAGAGATGTCTCCATGCCCCTGCAGAGCACAGCTGCACTGCCAAATGCGGTTATTTCTCAGGTGGCTTTTCTCTCAAAAACCCACAGTGTCATTTCCCTTACCTTTATTCACATGTGTCAACAGACTGACTGTTGTGTGTTTTCCAGTGCAGTAATCACAGCTGCTCCTGCAGCCCTCCTTCACAATGCAATGTGACACGGCTGTGCTTGCTTCTACTTATAATGTTTAATAAACATGTAGATTAACTCTTTCTCTTCAGGTAGGAGAACTGTATATCTGCACTTATGTATCACTGAACACAGTATCATGAGGAAGCCAGAGTGTCTGCTGAAGTCCAGCTTTAAAGTGGTTCAGGTTTTCCGACCTGAGTGAAGCTGAAATGATGCTCCTGTGTTCTGTGAAATGCAGGTGAGGAAAACTAGAAAAAGCAGGCTTATCTCATGCTACCTCTGCTTGCATTGATCTAACTGTAGCACTGCCTATTCATCTTTGAATCTCTAACAGTTACCTTTTACTTCCTCTTTACTATGTTCTCATTAATGCTTAGTGTGAATATTAATATACTATGTTTTAGGAGTGATTTCTGGTTAAATAAAAACAGAGGAGACCATACTATGCCAGAACAAATATGAACAGAGTGCTAACTTCAAAACAGCAGAACAAATATGCCAGGGAAGCTGCTTCCACACATCTAACATCAAAAGATTTCTTTACTTTGTACTATGTCCATGATCTTGAAAGCCATGAAAAAAAAAAAATGTCTCAAGGGGTATTCTTATTCCTATGTTACCTTACGTTGTTTTAATTAATTTGCTAAATGGAGATCATGATTCCTGAGGTCTGCTTATTTTTGTCCCTTTTTCAGCTGTGTGTGAGAATGAACTTTTGGCCTTTGCTGTCAGGCTGCTCATGATTTTAAATAGTAATGCTAGTAGACTGTATTAATCCTACTGATGGAAAAAGGAAATTTTGAGGTCAATGGAATCAAATTCATCTAATTTAGCATTGAACTGGGACACAGGTATTTACAGTGAAGTGTCTAAATCCCAGTACATAAACAGGTGGCCAGTCTGTTTTTAAAAACATCTACTAACTCCCCTTGATATTGTACATATAATATCTTCTCATGTCCAATATAGATATGACATTCTGGTATGATACTTTCCTATCTCGGCATCAAACCAAGGATAAAGGAGATAGAGAACCAAAATAGTTCCAGTAGTCTGAAGTAGTTAAAGCATATCCATTTAATAATGGACATTTTGCAGTATGCATTTGAAGTCTCCAAAGTACATTTTTTCCTTATTTAATTATCTTTCTCAAACTTATCTTTGAAATAGTATGGAATAACATAATTCTAGATGGAACTCTTGTGTCATACGTACTTCTTTCTATGAAGAAATACAGTGACATTAAGATTCATTTTATCAAATTCATAGCTATTTAACTTTGACAATATGGATAAGTGGCTCAGAACGTGTAAAATCCTGAAGCAAACAAAAAACTGTGCAATTATACATTATTTTGTACCAAGAAAGCAGCAAGGTCAGTATTTACATTCCAAAATTCTTCCTTCAGAGAATCCTACCCTACAGAGACACATATGTCAGAAAAAAGGCTTCAAAGTGCAAATCAGCTTTTTTTTCTTTGCATTGTTTCTTAGCATTTAACATGCTATTGATGGGTCATTCTAAACTATTAAAAAGCACAGTTCATACAAGCAATATTCAGTAGAACTGGAAAAGGCTTTATGCTGAGGCTCAGGGCTAATGGTTGATAATCTGTGTTTCTGCTCTGGAAAAAAAAATAGAAGAAGAGAAAAAGGGAAATTGAGAAACAAGTGGGAGAAAACACTCATCTTCCACTCCACGGGATTCAGATATATAGATCACCTTTAGTGTTGTCCTCTACTACACTGTGATGCAAAAAAAAAGCCTGACAGAGGTGAATAAATGCATCATTCTCTTGAGTAATCATATGTGAATTGATTATGTTTGTTTCTTTTTGTACTACATTAACAGAAAACTCATGCTGTTGAGTGAAAGATCAAGAACTGCTGAATTTTGACCTCAGTGCTGAACTACAGCTCTACCCTGACCTGCATTCAGAAAGCCAGATCAGATGATGCCAGCTAGCCAAACCTCAGTCCACCAGGCTGTTCAAAACAGCAGGGAGAGAAGGTACGCTATACTATTCAGCCACAAATGGTAAAATGGTAGTAATACTATCTGAAGACATCTGCCATCGAGTCAACTCGCAGATCTGTCCCCAAAAGAGAGGTCCCAAGATTGGTGTTTGCAGGTTTTACACACAGACCACACTTAGACATTCCCAAATTCTCTCCAATCAGTCCCATGATTGTCATTTGGATAACCAGCTTGGCATGTATTGGTCACATCACAAACACAATTGGAAACTTAGGAATGGCCTGAAGTTGCACATCTACCCCGCTTGTTTGCCGTTCAATCTGAAAATCTTTAAGTTCAGGTGATTTAAAGTATCCACTAAAGAGAAAATAATCTGGTTTTGTTTGTTTGTTGTTGTTTTTGTTGTTGTTTTGTTTTTCTCTGAGAACGGGGGTTCTCCTGCAGGTGACCACCACTAGGAGATATATCTCACTTTTCTTACTGTTTCTTCCTCTATTTTCTTAACAGTATTGTCAGATATAACAGAAATAAAGCAAATTGGAAAATAGTTTGAAGGTATAATTCTTGCAGATGTCCTGCAATATCCTCAACTATATCACTGAGGTTTCAGCAGTCCTAAAATTGGCTGTCTGTAGTATCTTGGGACTGGAGATTAATTTCTAACACTGGGCTGAACACAGCGAACTGTGGAAGAAGGACCGTACTGTAAGGAAACAGGAGCATACTGAACAGAACAGGCCAATCATCTTTGGCAGGCAATAGTCATGCAGCAAGCACAGGTCTTAATATCCTGTAAAGATGTCAACAAGTTTCTGGAAAAAGGTGCTTCCTAGAAATGTAGAATTAAACTAATGCCTACTTTTGATCTGGGGTGGTTCCTGTCCACCTCTGCTGCGTGATGCTTCAGTCCATGACAGAGGGTTTATGACATTATCAGGACCATATCTGAAGATGCAAACCAGTATTTTGTTTAGTACCCTGCTTGAGTTTGACCAGTTGTCCTGACATTTCCACATACAACAAATCTTTCCGGTAAAAAAATAATACTTCTTTTTCCATCACCCATTAGAAAGGGGAGATTTCTGTTCTTTCTTCAGGTATACCTGCTCTCTAATAGTTACTGTGCTGCCTTGGATCTAAGAAGTTTGCTTCCCTGTATAGGCTGGCCCTCCACAGAATTTGGGTCAGTTTCAGAATATCATTATTAAATTTTAAAGCTTTGTTTTCCAAGTCACTACCTAGAGCAGCTCATTTTCAGACAACGTTCTCTCCTGCCATCTACTTTACTTTAGGAACAGCACTTCTCCTAACCTCAAGGGTAAGTCTCATGACAGTAGAAGACAAAGGTTTTTTTGGCAACAGAGAAACCCTTTTGAACCCCTTGCTGAAACAGATAAGAATGATCACAATTTCACAGCCCTCAGGGTAAAGTATAACATGTTATTTTAGCCCTGCTATCCTCACCATGTACACAGCTTAAAGCAGCAATGCAAAACAGAGGAAAGCAGAAGAGGTCAGAATGAAGAGTGAGAAGAGGAAATAAGTTAGATAAACCCTGTCTGGGCAAAGGAAAGAGTGAATTTAGGCTTGTGGCCTGTTGTAATATTAGTTATTAATTCTTGAGAGAAGATCATATACTGTGGGAAAGGGCAGCAGAGACTGACAGATGAGACAGATGGCATTGCTACCCTGTGACCCCAGCAGTCACAGAACTGATCTGTGTCAGAGTTTCCTCATCTGTAAAATGAGGAGAATTGTTCTAACTTACAATTCAGGTCCTTGAAATCATTAATAGATACTTATTGTTAAGGTTCTTTGAGACCACCAATTGGAAATACAGAATAACCTCTCTTCTGGATTGTCTTTTGCATCTCATTACATTCCAGCCAAACTCATTTAAAAGACGGGTACTGTCAATTCAGAGTTTCTTGGAAAATAATCAACTTTAAAAATGAGGAGAAAAAGTTGTTACTAAACATATATAATTTTAAAGCAGAGGAAAATACTACTAATGCAGTCTCCTGACTGTTTGCTGTGGTACCTGCCCCCCTCCCTCCTCCACTTCCCCCCCATCAAGAACAGCCAGGCTTCAGACACTGCTCAGGCTTGTGGGACTGTGGTACTGTTCTCCAGAAACAAAATTGACATTTTTTTGTTTGAAAGCAAGAGATTATGTCTTTACAAGAGCTGAAAATAACATGCCAGCCTTGTTTCTCCCTTCCATACCACATACTTTTCTTAGCACTATAAAAGAGGTCTGTTCAGTGGCTGCTGTCATGGAACTGTGTCAAGGAACTATGGTATTCTTTCTTCTGGAGAATGTGCAAGGGAGCAGTAGGGATTCTCCTCTCAGTAGAATTAGGTGGTGCAAACAAAACTGTAGCTCTTGTGTTCCTGTGTTGATACCCCCTTTTCCACAGTTACGTAGGATGTGATTTGTACCAGTGTCATGTACTTCTGAAATGTATGGGGAGCATGGGCAGTTATGGAGACGAATGACTTTTACATCATCTTCAGCACCACTCACCACAGTGCTCCTGTGAGCAAGGAAAGTAGTGGAGCTGAAGAGACAGCCTGGCCTTTATTAAACCAGTTTCAGGAAAGGATTAAAATCATCCAGTTGCATTTCTAGGTTTTAAATTAACGTTAAACCCTCAATAAATTACTAAATGAAACTGAAGACCTTTTCATCCTTAAACCAAGTTAATTTTAATTTTTAAAATTATTTCCATTTTAATAACATTTCCAAACCCATTATCATGTCAGTGGTTACATACTGTTACTCATTATTAGTTATTAGCTGACACAGCTCTGTAACTTCTCTCACCATGACCTCTTTTCCAGTGCAATCCTGGAGCATAAGCCCTCTTTTACTTTACGTTTATTTTCAAATATCATTCAAATGTCATCATGTGCTGCACTCTGATTCTTACAGTTTGCAGTATGCAGCATTCTTTATTTGCTCCCTCTGTTCCATCTTGGAGAGTATCAATGACATCCAGAGCCTCTGGTCACTGCTATTTCGTGACATCTGAAATACAAAGATTTACAAAGATTTTTTTTTTTTTTTTTTTCCAGGTTCTAGGGCTTGCATCATTCATGTGCATGAAGATGAATGTATTCCTGCTTGTAAATAATTTGAGAAGATGTCCTCCAGAGGGACTGTTTGTTAAGTAGTGTCAAACTTTTCTCTCCAACAAGCCTGATATTACTTTCCATAGTCTCATCCATTGTTCTGTTTTCATTCCTTTATTTCTCCCCCTCTCCTTTGATTTTCTCTCTCATCTTTCTCTCTCTTTGCATTTGTCTGTTTTTATCACTATAACTTCTCATTTGGTAGATTGGCCACCCACTTGTCTCACTTAACCTTTCTTTCTAGATCAGCTCTTTCCATTCTTGAATGCCTTCTTGTCTAGCCCTGTCAACTACTTACCCTAGAATAAAAAACAAAAACAAACAAACAAAAAAACTTTTTTTTTTTTTTTTCATCTGCTTTCTTCATCTTGTTTCAGGCCTGGTTTCTTGGGGAAACACAATTTTTGTAATTACACTATATGAATGCATATTTTTATCCTTTACCTTGAAAAACTTACTAAGCTATGGCAAACTTGGAAGAGGAGTAGAGGGATTTAAAGCATCTCTAAGTTTTTTTTTTTTTTTTTTTTTTTGAGCATTGCCACAGAAGAAAAGGAGTTTAATGTCTTCTGTAAAAGAAAGAAGGCAGATGGAGCTTATTCCTACTAGACAATAGAAAATCCATGCAGAGGACTGTGGTATTCTTGTTATATTAGGTATTGCATTATTAGAACTTGTTAGATCTCATTTAGAACCTGCTGTTAGAGCCTCAGTCTGGATTTCTGTCCTCTGTGTATTCTCCAGATGTAAATTCTGATTTCAGCTTTTTCCATAGTTGCAGCCTTTCTCTCCTGTGTGTATTCTTTGCTGACCAATAACAGGTGAACTCATGGTATGCCATTAATATGTAAAGCAAACAAAGCAATCAATCACAAAGCAAACACTGGCAGAAAGAAGACCTCATGGACTGTAATATTTGCAGAACTACTATTTAATGATACTTGTTTCTTAATCTACAGTTTGTGCATTGTCTATTTATATCAAAAATATTCGGGATAGAGATCATCTCTGATTTTTTTTTTTTACTACTATATTGTATCAGAATAGTAAGCAGTGGTTATAGTTAATGAAATTGTTCTTCTAGTTTTTAAACATTTCTGTATATTAAGTATGTCTTAGGAGAATTAAAGAAAACACATGCTATTTTTGCACATCTGTTGACAGTGGTAAATTGAAGCTTCTTTAACACATGCTTTGAGTTTTAACACATATTTGAGTTTTAACTTAATACTATGGAATTCTTTATACAGACTTTTCTCAGAAATACAAAAATTTGAAATCAAAGCAGCAAATAGCTAAATCATTTGGAAAAAAAAATGATAAATTACAGTAAAGTAGGTGTGTAGTGTGTGATGGTGTGATGATGAGAGTCTGCAGTGGAATGGGCTTGTCTTGCACGACGCAAGCCAAGGTCCTAGAGGAATGGCAGGGAATCACTCCTGACCAGAAATATGTAATCAGGAAACATCTGAAAACATTTAAGAAAAAGAACAAAAAAGAACTGTTATGATTTGTTTGTGGTGGTGTTTTTGTTGTTGTTGTTTTATTTTCTTTTTTGTAAAGAGATTTTAATGAAGTTGTTTGTAGAGGAATGCTGGTGCACCTCTGTAACTCATCCTATTTTATCCTGAATTTTATAAGACTAACGATTTCTGAGGGATAAAAGACCCCAAAAAAGTAGGATATGAAGAAAATAAATAAGTAAACGGAAATTGTACTTAGGTGGATTTAGTGACAGTTAAAAATGACTCTGAGTAAGAATGGGAAATTTTTTGCATCCTGTGCAGTCTGCTCTACACTCTGTGTCTTGTGTGTAATTAATCATGTACACATGTGTGGAATGTCACAATTCTTATTTCATAAAGGTTTGCACTGGGATACATAATACAATAGCTGCAGGGGATCGGTAAATAAATGACTTACCTTATTTACTTATTATCTTTTTCACTACCTAGAATATGTTAAACATGTTTCAGAGATCTGAGTTGGTTTCAGGTCTGAATAGGTTTTCAATTGCAAGAGCATATATCTTATTTGAAGGTGTGAAGAAAAGAGAGAAACAAAAAATGTTTTAACTTGAGTGTACCATTTTCATGCTTCAGCATACTTCTGTCCCCTAGGTGTCATGTAAGTGATAAATGAGCACTTTTGACAGCAAACATATTTCTGTATAACCTTCTTCACAGTAAGTGACTAGTTATCAAATTTAATTCCTAAGTATTGTCTGTCTTTGACTTTTTACCAAAAAGCAGAAAATCAGCAAAAAATTCTTGAACATCATAGAAATTCATGGACTGTCTTGCAGGGAAAAAAGGCCTGAATAGACTACAAGAGTGAGAAAACACGACATATTCTGATTCATTGTTAACTAAGTGATTAATACAGATGCTTGCAAATATAATGTTTGTTTATACACGCCCACCACATTCTCAGCCCCTAACTTCAGTTAATAGGTTGCTTTTCATTTGAGGATTCATTTTCTATAGAAAAAGAGATGGAGATGTTCCATGTGGAAAATTAAACCACAGCATATTAACTCTTTTTATGGGGCTACTGGTTGACTACAATGAGAGCCAAATCCCTAGCCCCTTTCATTTCGGCAAGAAAACAAAAGTAATGATGATACCATCACCAGTTCAGCACCTCCCCAAGCAACACATAAGAATCATTAAAAATCCCCAGATGGCTGTTACTAGCTGTCATCTAGCCATGCTGCTGATAGCACTTAGATTGACTTGTTATGGTGGGAAAAAAAAAAAAGGCTCTTTCGAAACTGATACAAAACACAGAAGGATTCAGCTCAGGCTGAATTGAGGTGGGTGATTTCCATGGAGTTGCAATTACATTGCACTAGGTCTGGATCTGGATACAAGGTCTTTGACAGGAGCTGTTGTACTTCTGAGGGTTCTCCAAGGCAGTGCATGTCTGCTGTCTATCCTACTTGTAAGCTTTTAGTGACACTAAATTGCCAACCTGTCTTGGTGTAGAAATGTAGCTCTGTTCTGGGGGTGTTCCAGCTTTATTTTACTTAAATGTATTAATGTCACATGCTGTTGTACTTGCCTTTGGCCTGTTGCGACCATGAGTGAATTTAGACCTTCAGCAACAGCAACATACCCTTATGTTAAGGTATTCTCAACCGATAGATACCCTTTCTAAAAATTAGATTGTGGTCTCTACTTTTAAATTCATCCTACGCTGATGTCTGTGATAACATCCTCTCTATCCCAACCAAACCTAAATTATTCTTCTCTTTGAAGACTGCTGTGCAAATTGAACCCAGTGTTTCTGATGTAAAAACTTACTTTAGTCTTGAGTGCCTTTCTGCCACCTACCTTTGAAATCTTTGTAAAGAGTGGTGCTGGCCTGTATATTCTTCTCGATATTTCTCATCCATTGTTTATCACATTTAATCAGTATCCAAATGTATAAAATATAGCTAATAAGATCTGTACAAAAAGGATTTGACCAATTGTGGTCAGATCTTCCCGATGAGAAAAGTCAGATGGTATGATAAACTACCCACTTAACAGGGAAGAAACACAAACTCTCAGTTGGTGTATTTTCCATATGTATTTCTTTTCTGATTATGCAAGAAACAGCTGTGCTTCTTTAACCTTAAGAAATGTAAAATATCCAACTTACCTAAAATGGGAAATCATCATTTTCTGTTAACACATGCTCTGAAAGAAGCTTTATGCTAAGTGTGTTCTCCAGGAATCAAGATACTTGTTCCATATGAATTTTTCAAATAGCTGTTTGAAAATATTCTAGTCTTCAATGTCTATTAGATGTATCTGCTGTTTATATGGGACTTTTTCCATAGATTGTTCTTTGCATACAAATGCAAAAATTAAAAAAAAAATGCAATTTTTCTTTCAGAATCTAATTTCTATTATATGTAAACATACATATTCCATGAAAAACCCTTTCATGAAATACATTGTTTCCTGAGTAGAACTGAAAAACTGCATAGTAGCAATGAGATTGCATTAAAATTTGGACCCCTCCCCACCCCCCCGAAGAATGTGTCTATTTCAGCTAAATGATCTCTAGTGAAAATATAAACTGCTTGTCCTTACAGAATAACACATTGAGGAATGATGATGTAGCTTCACAAGTCACCACATCATCATTCACACATCATCTCCTGCTGAACTTCCTACTTTATCTTTTAGAGATAAATTCAGCATAATTGCAGGAAGAGAGATTTATGTTAGACATCATGAAAAACTTCCTAGCAAAAATAGGGTAGGATGTATTGTGAGATTGTGGAATTACTGAGGATTTCTGAGTAGAGGTTAGAGAAAATACCTGTCAGAAATAGCTTTATCCTGTTCTGGAGTAGGGAAATATATTCCTGTGATTCTAGTCATGATTATCTTGTCATGACCAGAACAGCACAATTCAACATTGGCTCCAAAAAAAGAAAGAAATATAAATAAGGCATATGTATTCTGTGGGAAGTTTTGACTTCTCTCTTTTAACCAGAAATGAAAATACACATTATCTGTGAGAATGGTTAGTTTCACAGTCTTCAGGTGATGGTTGCAGGAAAGAAAAAAATGAAGGCTTCTTAGAGTACTTCACCTTCCCTTAGAGGGTCCTTTCATAGTTGGAACAATAGAATTCTGTTGCACAGGTGTGGCTTCCTTCAATGAACGATCTAGCTCTTAAATGCCAGAGAGCCAAGGTATACCTGCATCACTTAGTGGCTGAGAAGAGCTAGCACTAATTTGTGGGCCCTGTGTATAGGTCTTTAGGTGAAAGCTCTTGTTGCTTTTGAAAACAGCTTGTAAAAGGGAAAACTTCTCAAGGACAGATTCATGGGCTTTCTTGTCATTTCTGCTGCATTTCTGCCAGGGTAAATCTGGTCCTATGTTAGCATAAGGTTTTGTACACATAAGAAGAGAAATTGTTTCCCAAAATAACCTTAACTTGTGCTTACACGGTACATTGTATCACTGTGTATGCTGCTTACTTTGATCGTTTAATGTGTGCACTGATTAGTATGTTAATCTCTATGCCTAGGGCAGCATTACAAGTCTTGAGGCTATCATAATTTTTAATTTTCTGACTTAGGTTTGTGTAAACTTTGAGCCATGTTCTTCATATCTACACTTCCTTGTTACTGAATACTGCCTGATCATCTGAATCTCTCTCTTAATACAGGAAGTATAATATTTATATACTCTGATTCATCAAACATGACATTTTCCTTTTTTTTTTTTTTTTTTTTTCTGAATTGTTTGCTATTATGTTGACAACAGACTTGAAATATTTAAGTTGAACCAAGTGAGCATTTTAAAGCTTTTGCAAAAGATTTTAAAGTTAGAAGCACCTGGGTAGAAAGATTTAGAAAATGTCTTCTCAACTATATCTCGTGTTGCTATAGCAATGTTATAATAGTGCCTTAATAATAGCAAAGTACCTAAATGTTCCTTAAAAATCTGTGCAAATTTGTGCAAATAAGTTTATAATGTCAGTATTGGTAACAAGGTTAAGAATCTGAAGACACTAGCCCCTTTTATTTGGGATGCATTAAACCATGATAGAATGGTGTAGTACAACAGAAAAAGTTTTGTAGATGACCAGAAAAGACTACTTCTATCTTGAATTCCTACTTAGATGTATCAGCTGTATTCCCTGCTCTACACATCCTTTTCTGTTCATAGTGTTCTCTAAGTAGTTTCATTGCTTTAAGTGATGCCTAGCTATGTCATCCCCTGTTAGAATGTCAATTACAAAATTATTTGTTACCTCTATGCCATGTGCCATATTTTATTTTTACTTTTTTTTACTTTTGGTTCTTATCCCTCCCAGTGTATTTGTCGGTACATAACCCCCTGGAACTGAATTGAGCCTAGTGACTATTTAACCACCTGGAAATGAATTGAAACTAGACATCAAACACAGCAGCATTCCTCTACCTTTGGCAAAAAAGGATATTTATTTATTTTTTTTATTTTCTTTCTGTAGCATTTCCTATTCCTATTAATGAATATAATAATGAATAACGGCAGGTGAGTTGTCACATTGCATGAGAAGTTAAACTTTTCACACTCTTCACAAAAATCTTTTGAATTTCTACCATTGCTTTGAGATCATGTTCTTTAGGAAGCAAAAAGACCACCATGACCAGAAAAACAGTTTGTTCTGAGCCCTTAAAAGCTGTTACCTCCATCTTTATTCACAGGAGTTATTGCAATGTTGATGTTTGCTGTTGTGGCCATTAGAATACAATACTTTGTGAACTAGCCCACTTTTTCCAAATTTTCATTACTTATTTTTCATACTCTGTGGTACACCTGTAAGAAAATAAGGCAAAAGAAAAAAAAAAGGTAGGAAAAAAAGAGCAAAATTGCATGCCATGACTCATTGATTTATTGAAATTCATAAAGCTCGATAGTAAAGGGTAGTACCTTTTCCTGTACTGAAAACAGTCAGTCAGAATATAGTGTTGATAATAGTCTCAGTGAGTCTACTCACTATTTGAAAAGTTAAGTACTGAATAAGATAAATGTGTTTAATATCGTCTTGCAAGATTTTTCACATTAACTAGAAGACATCTAAATCTGTTCCTTAGAATAGGACAGCTTTTCACAAATGTCCTTCTGATCAGACTTATTTTAAACATTGTAATTTTTCTATAGTAAAATCACTCTACTGAATTTTTCAGTGATTTTATTTAACAATTTGTCGTTTGGCTTAGAATTTTCCCCTTATGTCCAAGACATTGTCACATGGTTTCTGAAGGTGATGATCAGACACGTTATTTAAATAATAGTAACAATAAAGTAGTGATGGTGTGCAAAATAATTATTTTCATCTTCATGGCTTTCGAGTTAAAATTCCAAATAATCAGCGCATGTGATGATTAAGGTTGACAGATGATTAAAATCACTAAGGTGGTGTATGTTTGTGACTGAGGACTTGCAGAAGGAAGAAGGAAGAATTTCTGTCTGACAGATATTAAATTTCTTCTATTGCAACTTTATATACTTATTCTTCAGATTTGCTTTAAAAGTTTTCTACAAATTTAATGATTCTGGTTTATCAGTAGATTCTGGTTCAGATAAAATTCCTAGTGCTCAGGGAATTGCTCTTGTGTGTTCTTAGATCTTTGTTCAGTTGTTTAATCTAAGCACTGTCTAATCTCTGTAGTTTCTTCATTTCTCGAGGGCAGATCTTTTTGAAAAAGATGCTACTTATATGATCACTTCTATGAGGTATGTCATTTATGTTATGGAGCCTTAATTATTTTAAATTGCAGTCAAGTTCATTTTCTCTTGATTTGCCTAAGTTTTTCTTCTGCTTTGTGTATTTTAATTTTTCATGAAGCTTTTTTATGATGCTGTTTTCTCCAAGGAATTAAGTCATATTTCACTTACTGTTTAATCTAAAGGTTACCCATTACCTTCAGTGCTTTTTCCTTCCATTGGGAGCAATCTAAATACTTTATCATTGTTTTCTTTTGAAATTCAGAGAATTAGAGGTAAAAAAATCAGTTGCCAATTATTGACTTAGCTGATGAGCACTGCAGTGTATTAAATTCCACCTTTTTTCTCAGTCTTCATGTTTGCACAATTTCTGAACACTTACTAAAATTTCACACGTTTGAAAATATATGAGTATGCATCTGGACATGCATGTCAAAAGTGTATTTTTCTTTGTTATTTCATTTCTATTTTATTTGGAGATTCCAAGTTATCCTTTGGGATCAGAAATTTTGGCTTGTGAGCTAAATGATCAATTATGTGCTATGAATTGTCAATATGAGCAATTTGCAAACAATGCAGAAGATTGTAGCATGCTTACATAGAAGTAATTTGCTGTATGTCTACAAATACAGAAAATCTGTTCACAAATGATTCATGAACACTAACCTTATAGTGAATCTTATCTGCAATGTGTAATTTGACCTGGTATACGTGGTATCAAATTCCAGCTGACTTTGCTTAGCCTTTTTGTCAGACTTAACATTCAAGCTTCCCTTAATGACAACAAAATGGGTTTTATTTTAGAGCTCAACCTTCATAAACTGTTTCCATTTTAACTGAATGACTGCTCTATCCAGCTGCATCCTACGTGTTCTCCGCTCACAGTATATGTAATTCCTATCCTTTAATATAATTAACTAATTCACTGTTATTTCAGAACCCTCTGCATTTTCATTTCCAGTCATAATACATCTGCGTCTTTCAGCTGATTATATGCAAGCACCTAACACAGCCAAAACTGTGTGTCTGGACTGCACTAAGGATAGTGGAATAGTGAAGTCTGCAGGAGGACTCTGTGTATCTGTTTGCTATTGGTGTGGCAACTACAGTTGCTCCACTGCCTCTCTGAAGTGTTCTGATGCCGTGTGGCCATGTGGGCCACACAGATCTCTCAAGTGTGGGTCATGTTCTGCGTCTGCATCTCCTTTCTCGTCAAAAGTTGGTTACATGTACACCCTGGGATAAATACAATATTGTGATATTTGGTGGGGTCTAAATTGGGGATTGCATTTCCAGGCCATATTTACTAAGGAAAACAGAATTGGTAATTGGAAGTTTTCAACAGCCAGCTTTTAGAGATTCTGTGCTGGTCTGCAGCTATCTTTTTTATGTAGTTTGGCCTGTGATTCTCTAAAAAGGCATTCAAGGATATTTCTGTAATTGGGAGACAAAACTGCAGGGAGCTATCTGGGAGGAAATGGAATTTTGTAATGGCCAATAAAACATTCTTATATGCTGTAAAATGACTGAATTTATTATGCCACAAATTGTTAGGAAATGGTATATTTATTAGAATTACTGTACTCAATATGAATATTACTTTTTAGATATCATAGCAGCTATTATCTCTCCTAGTAATTTTTTTTATATTAAAGAAAAACTACTGTCAGTAGCAATTTTGCATAGACAAACAAAATGCTTTTGAAACAAAAAGCACTTGGCATCTAGAAAATTGCTGATTACAACAATATTTCTTTTATGTAGGATAATGTTACCAACATGACTTGTGTGCCAATAGTAGCATTTTCAGGAATCTTTTGTGATCACACATTACAAAAAGAGTTGGCAATGGCATTTCTGACTTCAAAATCTTTAAATGTTGACAAACACAATCCTAGCCATTGTTTTGTTGTGCCTATATAAATGTATATGCAGGCATGCTCTGTTAGCATGTATGTTGATCAAACACTCCTTGTTCTATGTGGGTAGTAGTTTTTTTTAAATGAAACAGGCATACCTCGCTACTATGCTCCCCTTATAACAAGTGCTGTTCACATAAGGGAAAGAACATACTTCCTGCATCTTACATGCTTGTTCTGTGGCTGTCAGAGAGTGAGGGAAGAGAAAGTGAAAAAGGGTTCCTTTTTTGTTTGTTTCACTGTTACTTAAGCATTAATTATCTTGAAAACTTAACTGGTTCCTCTGGTAATAGGTGGACAGTGTCTGATGCTCAAAAGTGGCATGGTGTGGCACCTAGACGTGAAAATCTATGAGACAGTACTTATTCTCCTCTGCTTCCTCTGTGCCTCCCACTTCACATCCTTAACAGGTGAACAAAACCCAGTTCAGTTCAACCTTCTGTGATGGATATATGCATACATATGTGACTTAAAAAAGTAGCCACAATGCATCATTACTTACCATTACAGCACCTCTGAAATAACAAAAGAAAAAATGCAACCCTGATATTCAGTTATTACACAGTTGTTAAGTATTTGTTTGAAACCACTTCCTCCATTCACTGTGGCTCAGCAACAGTTGGCAATATCCATATAAAAATCTAGAGGAACATAAGTTAAAAATAAAAATAATCAATACTCATTTATCATTTAATTTATTACTACTCTCTCAAATTCTGGAAGAGTGCTTGATATAATCAGCTGATGATATATCAGGATAATTTAATACATTAATAGTTAGAGGCTCCAACTGAAGCTTCAGTTTCTTTCTGGGCTTGATTATGGATCTGTAAAATATTTATTTCCAGCTACATTAATTGGTAATTTGGCAGAAAAAAAAACCATCAAATTAGCCTTTAATAATCATCTTTTACTGAATGCGTTTGTATCTTCTGATCTGAGCATAAAAAGACAGAAAGTGTAAGTGTACTAACCCTAGTCCACAGAGTACACTACTGAAACTGTGCCCCTGGGACCTGTGTCTGGACCCCAGCTCTGGAACCAAATGCTGTGTCCCATGGTGCTAACTCGGTTAGGTGTTGTCTTAACTTTGGTTGACTTAACTGTTCCTGAATTCAGCCTTGCACCTAACTGTTTGGCTTCTTCTAGACTCAGCTCGAAAAATTGGTTGGTGAGTCAGATGATGAGGCCACAGGGTGAAACACACCTTTAGGAGTCAGGCACCAACTACGTTTTTTTGGTCAGCGTATGGAGTTTGATGGGTCTGAGTTTGAGACTAGGTCTGTGGATCCATGCATTAGATAAAGTCCTGATGAGTCTAGGGAGCCATCTGGATCCAATGAAACCCATGGAGTCTTGCCATGGAACTGGTTTATTACTTACTGGGTTGGTTACTTTTACTCCAGAAGCTTCAGACTTCATCAGAGCTCCTGCCCACATGCCCACTGATCTGCACATGTACTATGGTTTCACTGTTGAATTGGACCTTACTGAGGTTTCTTCTCTGTCAATAACAAAATTAGTGAGTTCTCCTGGCTGGAGGAGAACAGGATGGAATGCCATCCATGTTTAATTCAGTGACCTCTGCACACTGGGAAGGAAGTTCTACCCAAAAGACTATGTCAAGTCAGCGTTTAGGCAAATTGGGTGTCTCCTGAATCCAGCCATGGGCCAAACAGTTTGTTTTACGTTTATGTGCAATCCCTGCTTGTTCAGCCTATACCTGCCCAAGTGATAGGTTCTGATGCCAGACTTGATCAAATCACAGTGCCTTCCAACAGATGCATGAAGATTAATGCTGTAGCTCCTGCTTGCCCAAGCAGGAGCTTGCCCAGCCTGTCAAATCCCCTATATCTAAATTTGATCAAGTCCCCAGGGTTTGGGCTCTGGAGTTGGCTTTATAGGAATGTAAAGATACATAGTTAATCAGCCTCTGTGGGGGCTCAAGGATGTGCGGTAACTGCTTCATGACCCCTGCAGGTCTGGACCTTAAGCTGCCAATTCAGGCACTTTTAAAATAGACTATTTTTTTGACAGAAGTCAGTTGGTGCTGGACCAGGTAAGATATCTGTCATCAAATGCTCAATTTCTTTGTTTCATATCTGTGAGAGACTGTACTTCCCCCTAACTCATGTGTAATTAAAATAGCAACTGTAAACATGATGGCTAGAGGAAGAGGACAAAGATATTATATATACTTCAAAAACTTAATAATGCATTTAAAGAATAAATTTAGAGTTGAGACCAAGCCACTTCCTTAAGGCCCAGAAAATGCATTCCCCTGTGTAGCTGTGACATTAAGAAAATTGATAAGAATCAGATCAGTTCAAAACATGGTGTCACTCATAAAATCTACCCTCAGGTAGACTACTTCTATGTGTAAGTAGCATTACTCACACTGAGAATTTTTGATGGAGTGGACTTATTTGCATGGGGAGGCACAAAAAGATCTACAAATCAGATCTCAAACAATCCATCTTTTCCCAAGATTACAGTAGATTTTTAGAGTTCTATAAAGGTGTATATTTGGCATGAAACATCATTTCATGTGCAGTGACTAAAGTTTCAGTCTCTCCAGTCCCTTCATTCATACCTAACAATCTAGCTGTGGTGATTTTTTGAAACACTTAGTTCTAAGACTGAAGAAAAACAGTATACTTTATAATAGATGGGAACTTTCCAACAGTGTCAACTTCTTATTGAAATCTCTATTTTTCCTGTCATTGTGGACAGATTCCATTCAGTGTTAGTAACCTAACCTGTCAGCAAAGTAATGTGGAGTATGAAAACATCCACTTTTGGATTTATCTTCTGCTTTGGGGCTTTAATATCTTGTAGTACAGTTTGTAGAAAGAACTCAGCATACTGAAGCGTCTCTTCCTTATGCAGACATGTACTGTGTGCTAAAGCCTTTGAGCCTCTGAAAGAGGAATGTCTAGTTGGAGTTTGTCTTCTGGATGTGCCTTCCACAAATTATGGACACATAAAGTTATTCTGATTCTCCTTTACCATCTCTGTGTAGCAGATGGTGAAGAGGTAGGAGAAAAGAGAGAAAAAGCTGGCATTTGCCCTATATACATGCATGGATGGGTGTATATATATATATATAAACAGAATAATGCCAAGGCTGTGGGGCAGTTCATCTTTCTTTGTTTTAAGGAAAGAAATTTATTTCCTTGGAAAGGAATTTCGGCATTTTTCTGTGCCAGAGGGTATTCCTTGGGGAGCTGGGATTCTGCTCGTTGAAAAGGTTCTGTCTAGTGCATACATTGAAAGGACATGACCTAGTGAGCTCTTCTCAAGTGTGTTAATTCATTCAAAATAAGGAGGCCCTTCTTAGAATAATTCCTTGTGCAAATAAGTTTTCATAACAGGAGATAAATCTGTGTGTTTGGTTAAGATATGATTAGTTCTCTCTGCAAGTCAGCTGTCAGTCTCTGACATCAGTGGAGAAGGAAGCTGTGCCATCCAGAGATGAGATCTGTGAATTATCAGCTATGCATCTTGGGGACAGAGAAATGGGCATCATTCTAGGAAATGAGTGAAGGAGTGGACAGCAGCAGGTGGGCCAAAAGACTGGCTCATGTTTGGTGAAGGGCTTTCACTGACAAACAGTCATATAATATAGAAGCCTATCTCTAATTACATCGTACAGTTGTTCATTTTGAAATTTCACATGGCTTGGGGGATAAAGTCAACTGCAGATGTTGAAAGGCATGCAGTCTGTAAGTGAAATGCTTAAATTGTAATGGCAAAAAGGGTATCTTGTGCAATTAGTGGCTTCCCATCTTGAAATCTTCGGTGTCCTAAAATTGAAGGAGAAGAGAACAACACATTTGGAATTTCACAAGACAATGGAAGATATGACCAAACAATATTTTCTTGAGGAGACTTTAGTCTCAACTAAAATGCTGTGGAAGAGAATAAAGCAGGAGAACTATCTCCAGCAGTCAGCAAGGATGAAAGAATCTATGAGAACAGAATATATTGATAATTATTCAGAAAATGTATGTGGGAACACAGGTCTGACTGAGTAACCCAAACAAAATGGTTAGCAATTAATTAATTAGTGTTATCCTTGTGTGGTAGGTGACCAGAGCAACCACTCCATCCCAAAACTATGGGACTTGGATGGACTTGCAAAAAGAAATTTAGGACTGTATTTCTCTATTTAAGATATGACAGAGAAGTAATATTTCTTCTTTCTCCACACACCATCTTCTAACTAACATATAAAAGACAAGAATTCCCCAAATAGTCTGGGAGCAGGTGAAGGAAAACCTTATGACTAGGCTTCCTCCAATAGCTGAGAATGATTAAGGATTAATGTGTTCACATTACCTTCACCATTCAGTATCTGCCAGATTGTTACTGAGTAAGCTAAAGTAGAAAAGTTACAATTTAATAGGTCCCATTCTTTTTATTTTTGTAGATTTACATGTCTGGGGCAGTTGCAGTAGGTGATAATCCAGAGAGACAGCATGAGGGAGCTAGAGGAACTAGATCAAAGGTACATGGCAAATATTAGGCAATGCTATTATTGGCAATTTAAATAAATAACCAATTTTGAATTAACTTATTATAAAAATTTATAAGCACACAGTTATATTTGAATGAGATAATTGCACCATACTGGGACATAACTGTGTATGTATCAGAAGGCTGAAGTGAGAACTCAATTATTTTTATCTTGCCAGTTTATTATGCTTTTTAAGTTTCTTACTCCCTGTGTAATCCAAGTTAATTCAATGTGCAACACATAATTCGTAACAGCTTTAAAGTACTTGTCTGTATCTTTTTTTTTTTTTTTTTTTCATAATTGAATGTTGGCTTTTCCCCTGCAGCAAATGCAAAGGTTTTCTATTATGGATACTTACAGTATAACAAAGCATAATATTTTTCCAGATCTGATGGTATTTACACTGGAGTTTGGAGTATCAAAAGCAAGTTGTAACACTTAGAGTAATTATGAATAGATATGTGATGATATACAAACCTGAGAACAGCAGGGAAATACTCTTCTTTGCAGTATATGACATATAGCTACACAACAAACGCTCGACTGAAAAACACAAATCTCCAGGCCATTTGTTGTACGAAATTTAAGTGAACATTTTTACTGGATTACAACATGTGCTAAGACTTTAGCCAATCATATATTGTTAATGTCTTTAATATGTTGATTACTGGAAGTTTTTTTTTCATTGAATTCTGCAAATAGTGCAGCCAACCAATCTGATCATCAGTGCTTGAAATGAACAATTTTGTTGGTTAGTTTTGATGAGACTCAAACATTCTTGCCTAAATGTTTTCCCTGAATGAATAAGTACACTTCACAGAACAAAGATTATAGTGCAGGTAGACTAAAAAAAAATAAAAATAGATGTAGTCCCCCTAAAATCTAATATCTATTTTTTTTTAAGGTTTTTTTTTTTTTTTTAAATGGTATCACTATTTAATGCAAGTATTCACCACCTTCTGAAACAGTTTTTTGCTGCTGCTGGCAAAGCTGTATGTCAGGCTAACAAACAGATCTAGAAAACATTAAAAATATGAATGACTATTCCTCGAAAAACATTTGCAGTATTTATATTAAGTCCAATAATGAAAACCTTTGACAGCAAAAACAGTCCAATTCATACTAAAGTGATTCACACTGAAGAAATATTTCTGTGGAAAAGATGAACAGAATAGCCAGAAAGAAATTTCTAACAGCTATGAAGACTGTAACAAAAAGCATGCACTGTGGCAGTAGAAAACAAATTGCCAGCTATTGTAAATCCTATTATTTTCTCAATGTGCCTAAATAACGTACTACCAGGACTCCCACTGACATTGCTGGCGTAGAAATAGAATATTATTGTGAATGCATTTTCAAAATGTTATAGAAGCCAATAGGGTCCACATAATTGCATATAAAATATGCAATATAAGCTATCAAGTGTTCCGTCTCCTTAGATGTCAAAAAACATGTTTTTTCCTTTTTCTGTCTTGCACAGTGAGCCTGATTTTTTGGTAAGGCCCCTGTTTTATCACAGTAAATATATGTACATGTGACTAGTGCATATCAGATTTAGAAGATGATGTCTTTCTTTCTACCTGCTTTCTATTTGACTCGTGCAGTCTGCTGCAGTTTTGACATGTTTCAGTTTTGTCACCAGACTTTTCCTTACATGAAGCATATTGTGACAAAATGTCACATGTCTTAGCTGAACAGTATGTCCATCCCTTCATGCTTACCCATGAACTGTTGGAGATGATTTCAGGTCAGTTGTCTGCAATACCAAACAGGTGATGTTGAGCACTGAAATGATGCTGAGCAAAGTTTTTTCTGAAGATCGGTAGTAAAAAAAAAAAAAAAAAAAAAAAAAAAAAAATTTCTTGGCTATATCTGTCATATTTATGAAGATTCTTTCCTCTCCCAATACTAAAATATGCTTTTATATTGGTAGCTTTTAAAATAAGTGAAAGGGATTTTTTTAAAAATTCTTTTTTTTTACTCTATAGTTAGATTGGAGTAAGTAATGCTTCATAAGACAAACAGTTCCTTTTATTGGTAACACATTGTGGAAGATATGTACACATGCATGCATGCACACATTGTGCATTTATGCTCTAGAAAACTAAGCTTGCATTGTAACATTTTGAAGAATTCCTGAGTTATTTAAAAGCTTTAATGATCAAAGCAGTTTGAAGACTTAGATTCTGAAGTGATAAGGAAAATAATGATTTTTGCAATAAATGTGGAAGTAGACTCAAAACACAGGCAAACATATAGTAAGATTTTGGTTCCTCAATAGATTTGTGAATTCAGTTCTTTCAACTCAATTGTTTTTGCCGATCTATGACACTAGGTTAGATGTTAGCATTCATCACGGGAGTTTCACACTGTATTACATGATATGATTTTTAAAAAAGTTTTCATCCAGTGTTTCAATAGTTTGCTTGAAACTTTAAAAATAAGATTAAGAAATTGCTACTGGTAAAATGGTAAAATTTAGGTTATTTCAAATCCTTATTATAATTATGCTCTGATATGGGTTTCTTACATGATCCTAGAAGTTTACATTTTCCATCTTTTTACCTTAATTTACCCTAGAAATTGGATGGGAAAAGCAAACTTAAAATTATTCTTTAGAATACCCAGGTAACTTGTTAGAGATATAATTTTATATTTTAATTTAATGTTATCTGTTAATTTAATGACTTTAGTAGTTCACATTTCTCCATAATTTCCAGTGTAGAAGCTTTAATGTCATTGTCAACGAGTTGAAAGAAATGAGCTTTCTCTAGTGGTGGCTGATTTTTACTTTGTCCAAGTGCAAAAAAATAACATTTGCAATTCTTGATTTGTAATTTTAACATGAATAATTTGTTGAAGTTAAAGTTTAAAGTCTTCCCCTGAGTATTTGCTATAGGGAGTTGGGGCTGTGTGAAAACGTCATACATATTAACACTTGTGAATATTGAGAATTGGCAGCACTGTGTTTGAGATAAGTTTTTACAATATGAATTTCCAGAATAAGCTCAATAAATTTGTCATTATGATTATCAAGCCTGTAAAAACTTTCTAACAGAAACGTACATTATATCTTTTATATGAAAGTATATTTCCATGTGGAATTTAATGCAAAATCATATAAAGATTCAAAGAAAAAATCTTGCTGCTGTTGTAGGTAGGTAGAGTTTTGATAAATTCTCTAATCTCCAAGATTATTCCGTCTGTTTGTGCATCTGACTCTGTGTACTAAGCACATGCTTGCACTACCATGCTACCTTCCTTTGCTTTGCTAAAATCTGATCTCCTGTTTATAGTGAAATTTTTATAGAATACACACTTTGTGAAAATCTTGTGGGAGAGATAAGTGCTAGCCTCACAGCAAACTCAGTGAAATTTTCTCATTGTGCAGCTCACATTTCTCAGCATGCCTATGCAATTTAGAGCATTTAATACAGTCCCTACAGCACACCTGAGGGAAGTGCAAATATTCACATAAATGGCAGCATGCATGCAGTAACAACTTCATAATAGACAGATAATAGGCTTTCAATATGCAAAGTGTAATACATTTTAGGTTGAATGATAACAATTTCACAGCCCATTCAAAAAAAATACAAATTTAGTAGCATAAGTTTCATGCTGCTCGTCAAATTAATCACAAGCCACACATGATTCATCTTTTGCAGCAGATCTTGTGCTTATTTATGTTGCTGGAACATTATGAGCCAAGTTCTGTACATTCCACATCACATCTTATGTTTCAGAAAATACACATTACATTGCTGCTTAAAAGCTTCACGGAGAAAGAGTAATCCTGTAACACAGCCTTTGGAGAGGATCAGTGTGAATTTCACTGAGCAAGACAATCTGCACTAAGTAGAATAGATTGGATGCTCTACAGCTGAGTGAAACCTTAACTATATGGATGGAGTCAAAATAAATGACATGAGATTATGTCATGCCAGTACTTCTAGGAACATCAAACATGTACCAGCAATTTTCTCATATACCAGCTGCAAAAATTCATTGATTTTTACATTCTTGTACATCCCACACCTGCAAGTGTACACGCACATCTGCCCACCTGCAATTTCTTTCTTTATTTTATATATTTTTTTTAAAGAAAGACAAAAATTGCAGAAAGAAGGAGTCATGAGAAATCAAAGTAGTCCAGATGGCAGTCAAGTAGTGTTTGGATTAGGAAGTGGAAAGCCACTACAATACATTTAAATGCAGTTAGCTAATGTATCAAGCAAATTTCAGCAGGTTACAAACAACACAAATTCAACAAGTGTAATGAATAATTCAGAGCATACACTCAGTGCAAGCATTCCTGCACAATCTTCTAGCTTGACACAAATGCAAATTTTATAGCGTTTGTACAACAGAAGTTTCACAGCATAAAAAACTCATATTCAATAAATGAAAATTATCTCTCAGAGACATTCTACACAATTTAGCTGAATGTGCAAACTGCATTTTGCAAAGCTTGCATGCATAATATCTCCATCGGTTGGTTGTCTGTAAACCTTAAACCTTGACTATAGTTCTCTGTTGGTATGGTTTAATATATAGAACCAAGAAGTGCCTGCTGGAAAAGGACGTCACCTGTTCACTAGCAGTTCTTTCACACATATGCTCTGAACTTAGTTGCTCCTCCTGCAACTTTTGCAATCTTGGTAGAAGACAGATTTTGAAGAGAACATCATGAAATGTGTGTCATATAACATATTTGCAATTTATGTGGTGCAAATTTCTTCATGAATTGATATAAATTTGCCAACCAAACAGGCACACTCTTAAAGATAAAACTGAGGATTAAAAATAATAATAATAAAAAACATGTATTTATTATTGGCATCTACTTTAACTGTGGCAGTACAAAGCTGTCTTATCAGTATGTAATCGTATCACCAGCCTTGCTAGCTTCTGGTTCTCTCTGACTAGTAATACTGAAGAACCAATGAGACATACTAGAGTGCGTTTCCTCCTGTCAGCTAGCCAAAGGATTAGAGTTGGAGCTGCTATTCACCACCCAACCTTAGCATCAAAATAAGTTTTTTTTTTTTAATTTTTAATTTTTTTTTTTTTTTTTTAAGAAAGCCAAAACCCAAAAACTGAAACTGCGGTTTGAATTTGCTCATGACAATTGGAACTCCCAGTGGGTGTGACAATCATGAGATAATCAGCTTTAGAGGATTATAGGACCCCAGGGGTGTGATTAGCACAGGTTGGCCAAGCCCTCTGTCACAAATTAATTCAGAAATGAATATTTGCGTTCCAATATTGCATCTTAGTGGAAATGATTTCCAGCCTAAGAAACTTTTTTTTTTTTTTTTTTTTTTTTTTTTTTTTTGTTATGAAAAGCAATTCATATTGCTTGACAATTGTCAGCTGTGGCTAATGAAATGTGAGATGATTAAGCAATAAGGATCTGAATTTTGTGTGATTTACTTCTGCCAATGATCTTTCAATGCAGAGAACATGCTCATTGTTATTTTTAGTCAGTCTTTTTCCTGCACTTTTGTTAAATTCTTGATGGAATGTTTTCAATTCATTTGATTCTATGGCTGACAATCAGATAACTTTTCCTTCCATAATTAGCAATTATCAACAGTACAGAAATACTGAATGCTGTTGGGTTCGCATAATAAACAGAAAGCAGAAGTGACGGTAGCAAGTTTGCTGAACTGAAAATACATCTTTTGTGCACTTGACAGCTATTTGGGCATTTGAAATGGTGCTGCATACTTAGAGATGCTCTGGTGAAATGGCCTATATGTCTGACAGTTACAGTAAATCCATGCAGGCAAAATTGCCATCTGACACAGATTTAGCCAATGTATTTGATAAAGTAGGCCAGAGAAACATAATCTGACAATGCAGCAGTAATTTAAATCTGTTTTATCAAATAAAGGAAAGTAATTCTGTGCAATGAGAGAAACAGATACAGATTTGTCTGGCTACCTTTTTGCTCTAAGAGAGTTCATTGTATGTACATAGGATAATAGACGAACAGCAACCACAGGGGCTGATTAGTATGACTTTTGTGTGCACTCTCTCTCTCCTTTATATCAATTTGCCTGCTGGTTACACAATCTGTTCTTCAGTGGTAGCAATTTCTTGGATATATTTTTTCATAATCTACTTGTTCAGATCATGTATAGCAATTTCCATGCCTATAAAATGAAGATGATAGTGATGATCACTCTCTAAACAGTGCTTTGAAATTTAGTTACAAAAAGCCTTAAATACCATCAGTGGAGACAATTATTTATTTATTTTCTTGTGTGGACTTTTCTTTTAAAATGTTTTTTTCTTCTCTTTGGGAAAAAATGTAAATAATTCTTTTCTAATACTGCCCATGTTCCTATCAAAAATTGTTTTTTATCTGAACAAAAATATATTTCTCATTTCTGAACTTTCTGCTTTATCAGTCCATTTTTCTGTCACATCCATCAAATTGTATGTCATCTGTTTGTAACGTGTTGCTCTTTGCTGAATTTTGATAGCTTTTTCTGTAATGTTCCCTAGGAGAAAATTCTGATTTTGTTGCTGTTGTTCAATTGTATCCATTTTCTTCTTAAGTGCTTCAAAGTGTTTAGCAAAATCTGAACTTTCATTTCTTTACCAGTAGTAGCAATAGTCATAGACGTAGCCCCAATGACAGAAAAGCAGTAACATTGGATAAAAGCCAATACTTAAGCCTCTTAGCCTGAGCATTAAACTATCCTGTGCAATGTGGACCTGGAGAAAGGGAAGGAATAGAGGTTGGAGTTGATGGGCTTTCACAGGCTTTGTTGAATTTTAACAAGTTAATCCAAAACTTGAAGGTTAGCTGCTACTTTATTCTTAATATTTGCATTGTTTCCTTAGAGCACTTTTATACTTAATATCATTTATTACCATTTTAAAAGGAAATTTTAATGGAGTGTCTATGTTTCTGTATCCCTGTTGAGATTCTCCTTCCTTAAGTCCATTTGCAAGCTCTTCTCTCTTTCACTATTAATCTCTCCTTGTGTATGCTCACAGCTACTGACAAATTTATTTATTGGTTATATGGTTTTGAGGACTTTAAAAAAATGAAAGTGTAAGTGGTGTGGTGCAAATCTTGTCTTATTGTTATATACTGCTATAAAGCACTAAATATTAAAGTAGATTTCTTGTGGTGTCATTAATTGCCCAATTATGAAAAGAATTTAGACATAATTCCCATATGATTTTAGTGGGCACACAAGTGCCTCCATAATCCTGGCCCCAAAAGATTGCTGAAGAAAGAGCTATTAACTGTGAATGGTCTTACCGTAGGTAATGGTAAGCAGTCAGCAGCAAAGACAACTTCATTGATATCATTGCAGTACTCCATCCATATTCAGTACAATACACTGCCAACAAAACTGTATTCTGCATTCAGCCTAATGTATACTAACAAGCATGCATCCGTTGTACAGGCACAGTACCTCCCTAAGCTGCACATTACCAGACTCAGAGGGAGAGAGCAGAGGAATAAATGGGCTCCTTCCAACATGACTGCAGCCAAAGCAGTGACTATTTGGGGTGTTTTTTTTCCCCCAGTAGCCACAGTCAACAAACCTCACAGAGGCTGTCAGAGGACGAGCTGCTTCTGTGCGCAGCTGATCAAGGAACACTGCCAGACCAACAGCGCTTTGCACAGCTGGCCTGCTGCCCCTTCCGAGCAGCCCAGGGCTGAGTCTGCTCACATCCACACCAACCACTGACTTCATGAAGAAAGGCTGCAGAAACTGCAGAGGGAGGAGGGTGTAAGAGATTTCCCTGTTTTTTATATTGGCTATTTCTACAAGGGCAAATGAATGAATGGGGGAACCACAGCATAAAGAGGGAGACAGATGTGTCCAGCACAACACTCATACTGACAGAAATGTGGGTTGAAAGCATGTGTGCGGACTTCTGAAATTCCTTAAGTTACCTCTGTGTCTTCAGGTGCTGCTGTGTCTGAAAACTGTGGCCTTTAATGTTTCCATTTCAGGTGTTTGTTTTTTCTTTGCAGTTCAGCTTGGATAATTTGTGCTATAACATTTTAGGGTGATAAACAACTGTGCTGCATATATCTTCCCCATTTTCCTTAAAAGAGTAAATAAATCTTAAAATGTTTTAAGATGAGTTTTATCCAAAAGAAGAAGAAGAAGAAGCATATTGTCTGCATAAAATCAAATAGCGTAGGTAATAGGTTACTGAGCTGAATAGATTCTTCTGAGGTCCCTGATGGTATGACGAGCATGAATGTGCAATTTCTGCTGTACATGTTACAGATAATGGATTTTCAGCAGTCACTCAGAGGAATATCCTTTCAGATGCTGCATTTTATTTACAATAATAAATACCTTTAAATCTTTCATTAGAATACAGTTTATGGCAATGTTTTAGTAGGTTTATCCTGAAAATGCTTTCTGAGCTTTACCAGAAGGGTGGCTAGATGTTAGCAATGAAAAATACACTGGTACCACTGGGTTTTATAATGGTGGTGTTTTATCCATACTGCTGTTTCACAGCAAGAACCATAGGAAGTGTTATATTCAGCATTCATTGAAAGTGCAAGAAATGCAGCTTCTTAACTAATCTAGGCCTGAAGTCCAGGGCAGATTATAACAACATCTATTCCGGAATTCTTTTGCGGTGCTCTAAGTTTCCATTATTGCACAGATCTCCCTTTTACCATCATTTTCCAGAGAAGGAGAAAAAGTTGCTTCAAGGCATCGGGTGTTGCACTGACAGTAGGGACCAGCAGCTGAAACGCTTTGTGTGAGTGCTTGAAGTTCTCGGCCTGAGCTCACTTCGTGAGACCACGTCTAGTTATTGTGGTCAGCTCTCATTTCTGCACCAGTTCTATGTCCAACCTAGCCCACATATTGAAAATTTTCTCTTTTGGGGTTTCATGGATGAAATGGGTACAGAGAAGGATTGAAAAGACAGGTATCCTGACCAAAAACTCAAAATGTGCATTAAAGCCTCTGGTCCCTCATAGCATGATCCAAGGTGCACAGTGTCTCAGAGGACATTTGCAGACAACCTGCAGCTAATACACCAGAGATAGATCTTTACTCTTTAATACCATTTCTGTGGCCAGGACAGAAGTTTGCTTTGGTAAGGCAAGAGTTGACCAGCCTGGCTTCCTGCAAAAGTAACTGTCTGTATGTAACCACTTATGTCTGTATGTAACCACAGCTCCCAACAAAGGGCTATAGAACCACAAAGAAAATGTCCTCACAATAATACAAAGAAGGCCTAGCTATTCCACACATAGTTTTAGTTGTCTGCATTTTCCCTAGAAAACTGGTAAGAAGGTCTTCTAAAAACTCCTTTTCAGCTGTAAGAAGCTGCAAAGTTTGGATTTTGTGCAATGTCTCTGCACTGTTGTTGTATTCTTTCCTTACACAAAATAATAATTGGGTAAACATCATGTACACTTAACACACAGTCCAACATCTGCCAGAGCTCAAATACAGATTGACTTGCATGTGTTTTATTGCATTTCTGCCTCCTGGAAAAGGAACACACAAAGTCAGTGCTTCACATTCCCAGATTTTCCTTGACTAAAATTTAAGTGCAAGATAGCCTGTTACTCCATACGTAAACACAAAGCTGTAATTAATACATAATGAATTTCAAACCTTGGACGCAAGCTCAGTTTCCAGCAGGCAGGCAGAGCATATGAATTTATGTGTCAGATTTGTAACATGAATATTCCCGCAACACAGTCCTCTAGAGAAAAATGCATACTTGTTTTCACTCCTGTAAAATTTAAGCATGTCCAAAGTGATGTTTAGCATGGAAACAACTCTGCAGTGTGCAGTGCTGCTGTGTAATTATGAAGCATTTTAGAAAGTAGTTGCAATAGCTATTTTCTAGGTATAAATATCCCTTCCCTCTCACAGTAACAAAAGTAATTATTCTTCTTTTGAGTAATAAGTACTTGCTAACTTCCCCATCACCCCTAGATAGAAGTTTTGGTTTAAGAACACAACAGGAATGCAGTTGCTTGTCATTCTTTAATTTATTTCTAGGAAAATATTTATAGCAGTTTTTTATTTTTCTCAAAAGGATATTCAAATGTTGGCTTCAGTGATAAATTAAACACCTTTAATGGGAGACATATTGCTAGGCATGTGCATGTCTTACAAAATCTTACAAATAAACTTCAGTATATGAATTGTACAGTAATTTCAATAAACTTACTGTCCTTTGTCAATACAAGCCTTCTTTTAAACAATTCAAGTCTTTGGAGATGCATGACCTTGAATAAGATCCTGCTATCAGCCCACGCTCACATTGGAAAAAGAGGCAGATATAACACCAGGCAGCAAAGCTGAAAACTAGATTTGATAAATAATTTTCCCCAAAATGATTTAACTGAAGGCTAACTGCTTATTTTTCAAGGCTAGACTCTCTCCGTTTTTTCTGAATTTATTTTCTGTGATTTAATTTTGCAATAACATCTCTGTGCTAAACATTCTAATTACCATCTCTATATACAAAAGCATACTTTAAGGAAAACTATTGTTTAAAGATAGCTGCGTATGCTTAGGACTCTTGGACTATATCTCTACTAAAATTTGAGGCAGTAATAAATTAGTACAATAGCTCACACAACTTACTGATTATCATCTTACTGATTCATACAGTTACCTTGAAACTAATCAGTGCTCTGACTTCTATGAATGAAATTAAAACACATTCATATTAATGAATTACACAAAAAATGATCTTATGTCTTGCAGTTATTCATAAATTGAATTAAGAAATTATCTTTTGAACAAAATCTGTATCACTATAAAAGAGCAAACAAAATCCAAGGCACGGAATGGAATATCTGTCATCCTGTTGAGGGAGTTCAGCCACAACTTTGTGTACATCAGGTTTCTTTTGCATCAATTTATCAATCTTCTTATTGATAATCAGTTGGAATGAAGACTGACTTTAAATGGCTAGAGTTTATTCTGGCCTTAATCTCAACAGTTAAAATCAGCAATAATGACAGAAAAGAACCTGCTTAAAAAAATAAAACAACCATCTTAAAATAAATAAAAATATGAATTTTAAGGTCACTGAGCAGTTTTAGATAACTGTGGCATCTCAATTTAACCACTTTATTTATTTATTTATTAAGCTTATTGTATATACAGCTTTGACTTTAACCAGTAAACTGCAAGAGTTTATCTTGCTCCCTTGTTTCACAAAAAAATCTGGACTTCAGGCTTCTGTCTCTAAATGTAAGATGGATATTCTGCTAGCACAAGTCTGGCAGCAGACCCTGGGTAATGTTATACATGTAGTGTAGGCAGAAGATAGCTGCTAGGGATAGCTCTAACCTCTTCTAGTCACCTGGACCACATGAAACCTGTAACGTGCCCAGCAATGTCACATTGGCATTCAAGCTGGCCGGAGAGAGGAAGTTAAGGGATGATGATGACTTCTTACTGCTAAAGCCATGGGCCAGCAGCTTTCTGGGAAAGATCAAAACCAATGCTGATCTTGTAAGTCCAGAGGGGTTTACTGCTGTCATCACCAGGGTAAGGCTGTGATGTCCTGTACCATACTAGCCCCAAGTCATCTTTCACCTGCTATCCAGTTTGTCTAGCAATAGTGTTTGATCTGAAATATGAAATCACCATGGAAACTAGTTAGTGTGTAAAGTATAGAGGTAACATGGGTATTACAGCTTTCTTGTTCATGCTGTTACAGAACAGGTTTCTGAATATGCAGAGTACCTCAGTTCTCTCATTTAGCAAAGTTATGTTTGATCAGCAAAGGATGTTATATATTGAAGGTGACTTTTCATATGATACGGTGGTGTTTAGTCAAGTGTGAGATGTGTTACCTTGGATCTCAGATACGAAAGTGAGGTATTAATCAAACTCAGAGCATCTTCAAGTTTGGTCCTAGTCCCAGTGTGCTGAAGCAGGAAAAAATGATACAAACATGAATAAATGTAGAACAGAAATTAGGGGAAAATGTTTCTAACTGTCATACTACGGAGATTCTGGAAGAGCTTTCCACTAATACAAGGACTGTTTCAAATGTGGAACTCTGTTTCTGTAGGGCATTTATTTACAATAACATCTCAGTGTTGAATAGCTGGCCTTGATTAACAGGGAATTTCTTTTCAGTATTTCTGAGGCTGCAAATATGCAGGTGGACATGTAATTTCTCTCGTCTGCACTACAGCAATAATTCTGTGGGAAAATTCATGGTACTGTTGTTAGCATGGTTAAAGCATTGGGAGGATCAGGGCCTTGGCTTTCTATAATTTAGTAAAAAGATTTTATGATTCTGAAATGATAGGTACTAGAAAAAAACAAACCACAAACACAAAACAAAAGCAATCAAACAAAACAGTTTGAAAAGCCTGCTGTTGTACATGCAGAGGTGGCTGTGGTCCTGCAATACAAATCAGAAATCTCAAGATTTCTTAGAATGTATCTCAATACACTCTAAGTAATCTTAATTGGACTTCTCTTATTTGCTTCATCTCCCAGAAGAATGAGTGATCTTGTGAGTCACAAAGTTAGGTGCACTTAGAATTATATATTTCATTTGTGCGCTTTCCATGTGATTGCTTGTATCCAGGAACACAGTGCATACCTAGTAAGCGTCTTCAGTCAAACTCAGATTTCACAAAGATGATTTAAAAGCACACCTCTCACTATAAACATGCATTACTTTATATTAACACAAGTTTTAAGTCTGAGTAGATTTTATAGTGTAAAACTGCAGCTTCTTTATCTCTATATGAGTCAAGTGAATAATTCACCATGAATAATTTATAAGATGAATTGAGGTTCCTCTTTCATGTACCACCTACGTGAACTAATTTCATTTATTTTACTCTTTGCTTTTTTCATCTTTTTAATATATTATTATTTCCTTTAATTGCAAGGTAGCATGTACATCTGAAAGCTGAGCTTCCTTACCTATTGGTGCTTGGTCAAGTAAGAGCCGTGTTTTTTTTATTCTGAGTGGATGAGCAGAATATAAATATGTTGTGGAAGCAAATGTTTTAATTACAGATCTAAAATCTGCTTATGACAAATGCTGCTTAATATGAAACATGCTCTGAGAAGTTATTACCAGGAGTAATGTGAATGGGATAAGATGATTACATAAATCAAATACATCAAGGCGATCAGAGTAATCTCTCAGTTTGTGCGTATCTGCAGGTATTTTTACGGTGATTCCTCTGTTGGAATAGGCATATAGGAGGTACTTTGCCTATTTTAAAGGATCCGAAGTACCCCCGAGGAATACAACAGTAAGTGCAGGCAGAGAGCACACTTTCTGGCTCTGTGGTGCCTTTTAGGAAGATCTCATTAAATGACATTGGTACATCAAAGACTGTCTCCAGTATACAGGTTAGGGCAGTCTCAGTCCTTTTAAATTTATGCCAACAGCTAAACCTATTCCAAGCTGTCTCAAAATAAAGAAAGTAGGAGATACCTCCCTTCTGTGTCTGTGCTAAGCTCACACCATCTCAGAGTGAATCAGGCCTATGATATCAACTTTATAAAGAGTTTCAGACTCTTAATCCTATTTAAATTTTAATGTGAAGGCTTGTTATAGTTTCTATAATTTGAGGCATTAAAAGCAGATGAAACATCTTTAATCATAAAAGCTTCATTGCTCTAATTTATGATACCGGCATTTTAAGCCTTACCATAAAGTGGATTGTGTTTGGGGGATGATAGTTCAGAGTAAGGAAATGTGATCCATCAGGAAACCTGTTTACATTAAAACACTTTGACAGCGGCAGTAATTAAACCTGTTTCCCAGGTGCAGAGCAATATTTTAAATGCCCCTCTGGCTACAATACCATTCAGGTTTGTCTGTCTTTCTCCCTTACCATCTATTGCAAAAACAAGATAATAAAGTGAGGGCAAAATACAAGGAGGGCTGGACTAGCAATTAATAATCTAAGTATATAATCAGAACATCAAAATTTCATTTTAGCTGATTTGTGTACTACTTTGTATAACACATTCTTTTGTGCCCTTCCACATGCCTGAGAAACAGTAAATGGGAATTCATGGCACCAGTGCTTGCTGTTATGACAAGTTATAGCCTAACATGATGATTTCTGACTTTGAAACGTGAGTTGGCTTTAGAACACTGCTACACAAACCTTTTTATGCAGCATGTGATATTCTTATGAACCATTCTTTAAGTAACACTGCATAAAGACTGGCAAATCCTAAAAACTTGATGAACTCATGAAAGCGTAATTTGGACAAGTACATGCTTGTGCCACGAAGCCAAGGATAAGATCTATTTAATTTGCAGCACAGATCAAACACTGCTTGGTGTCATCCTACTAAAACTATTTTAAGACCCCACCCCCAGGCTAACTTGCTTCCGATCAGCCTTCTCCTTAAAATCCCCAAACTGACAGGTGAATGTGTACTTAACCACCCACTCATTGATACCCTCTGGGAGTAACCAGTCTGTCCTGCCACCACAACAGCTGGCCACAGTGCTTGTTACCAAACCATCTGCCTGAAACCTCTGGAAGAAATCTTTGCCAGTGGGGTCTCAGGCATGGGTCAGCTCTGGGTGCAAGAGCCAGCACACAATTTTCCTCTTCTGAAGGCTCGGCCCTGGGACACCTAGCTGTTTGACTCTTCCCTGCTTTTCACCACACAGTCGAGGTCACTGTATTAAAAGAGGACAGCTCAGTCTTGTAAATGTGGCTATGTTTGAAGGGAGGTGGTGATGCTGATGGCAGGAATAGCAGTCCATCTGTGGGAAGTTTTGAGAGGCAGCAGGACAGTCACAGCAAGTCTGAGGAAGAAAGGCTTTAGTACTGTCGTATTTCATCGCCAAGCGTGTCTGCCCTTTCCAGTGCAATATTTTCTACAGCAGATGAATTGAGAATTATCACCATTTCTAAATGCCTGAGAGTCTACACACCATGTGCTTACCTGAAGTATTTATCATTTAAGATCACCTTTAAAAATATCAGAAAGCCGTAACTATTGAAATACTGAATGTAATTATTATTGTTCCTACACAGCTTATCTGTGAATACAGGCTCCTCAGAGCTTGAATTTGCAGGAAATGAAATGGAACAGCTTTTTTCCTCTTCCATTTGCTCTTTTCCCTATTGCGAAATAAGGTATTGCACAAAACTTGTACAATCTATAGCAATCGCAATAAAGCCTTCACTGCTGAATCAGAAACCCTGGGAACACCTTCGCATTCAGTGCTAATCCCGTGCTTTGCTGGGCTGCTCACCAGCTCTGCCTGCCCCGTGGCCAGGAAGCTCTGTAGAAATCCTGGAAGCACGGGGCTGTGCCTTCTGCAAATCAGACCCACTTCACAGTAAAAGGGATTTTTGAGTGTTTATTGCTTTCCATAAATATATAAGAATATACAAATATTTGTTAGGAAAAAAAAAAGGCCACTGTATTGATAATGGAAGTGATCTGGTTTAGCATGGCTATAAAGATCATGTTTTTACATGTGTAGTCCAGAAACTATTCGTTTAAAAACCACAACAAAGTATCTTAACAGAGATGTTGCCCATAAAAAAGAAAATACAATCATTATTCATATAGTTATCATCAGAGGGCATAAACGAGCATAGTGAGTAAACTCGTAATGCTCTCCTGGTCCTAATGCCTCGACGTGCTGCTCTGCTGAAGCACCGCACACTTGTGTCTGCCTGGGTTTCCAGGGTGCCTGCAGCACCTGAGGGCTGCCAGGACTGTCTGCTAGATACCTGTTACGAGTCGCTGTGAAACCTGTGTGACAGGAAAGATCGTGGTTTGTAACCATAACTTGTTTAAGTCTTACAGAACAGCAGCTCTGTGCCACACTGTGTGCTGGTGCTGTGCCTGTTTAGTGTTTATATACCTACAGTCAAAGGACTTCTGTAAGCACAGGACTGGGTGATGTCTTGTCTTGTTCATTGGGGAATTAATTGTACTTGTTTTAGAGTTAGCTGTTAAAGAGATTAGGAAGGTGAAGCATAGCAGGATAGCCGTGGTTGCATGGCAACTGAAAAGAACAGTAACATCTGGTAGTCTTAATTTTTTTCAAACCTATAGATCTCTGTGCCATCGTGTGACTATTATTATTCCTACCACCGTGCCTCGCTTTTCCTATTTCTTAGTCAATAGGTAATATCCTCCACGTTACCAGCTAACCCAAGGGCAAAATTAAATATAACGTCGGACGCTGTGATGCTAAAGTCAGTTTCCTATGTCTCAGGTTTTTCTAGCCCCAGAGGATACTCTCAAGAAGCTGCATAAATGAAAAGGTCTATCCCTCATACAAAAGACCTGCTTTGAGATTAGTCGGCCAGTGCTGTTAACTGCTTGCAAGTATGGTGTCTCTCCTGTCTGCGCAAACAGTAGATCTATTTGAAATTTTGTTTACTTTCCTCCCCCAGGGCCATTTCTTTCCTGTTAGAAGAGCAGGAAGAGCAGGCCATCTGTCACAAGAACAGGATCTATAAGAAAAGCTGTAGTAGCTGCACTTTAACTCATCTTCCTTGATAATTTCCCCAGTTGTGTCTCCTATTGCTTCGTGTTTTATTTCTGACAAGCAAAAGAGCCTTATTAAAGCAGGGGTTTGCTTCGTTCAGCTTTGAGATAAAAACTCAGTAAGTGATGGGGTGTCAGGAACAGGCCAGGCTGATTTGTTCGTCTGCCTGTAAGCACTGGACATCACCCACCCTCCCCATGGTTTTATTTACTGGTTGCTTTATAATAAAAGGAAACAAACGGGAGGAGTGCCCACGGAGCTTCCCCCCAGGGAGCAGTGGCTGTCAGGCAGGCTCGGCTGGTGGGGACCTTGGGCAACCTCCCCAGCCACGCTGTTCAGAGACAGGAGCTGCTGTGAGCTCGCTTTGCCTCTGTGTCGTGTCTGTACTTGTAGGCGCCTGAACCATCCTGGGTCGAGGGCAAAGCTACTGATACAAGCCCAGACGGCAGCAGGGCTTTGGAGCTGTGAGGGAGTGTGGACACACTCCCCTTGCCTCTGAGCACCCCACGTCTCCGGAATCCCTGCTCTGCCTATGGCTGGACAGGAAATACACATGAGGGAATCCTCGGTGCCAAAGCACTTGGTGCAGACTGAACACCTTGCTGGGATGATCAAGCAGGGGCCTGGAGTTTAAGAACATACATCAGGAATCATTTTCCTTTATTGATGAACTTCAGTGAACCCTGTGTGTGCATTTGTTTGGCTCGTACAATTCTTACTGTCTCCCAAGCTGCTGATGAGAGCATTTTGAAATAGCTTAGCTCAACTGGTAGAGAAAATTGTATAAATGTGGAAAATTCATTTCTTATATTTTAAAATCTTGAGTATACTAGCTGACTGTATAGCCAACACATAAATTTTTTCCTCTGCATATTCTGCCTGTAAGACCACCTTTATAAATCCTCTTTTGCTATTTCCTATTCATCCTTTTGTTCAGATCTTTTTGAGAGTTAGCCCTGATTAAAATTCACCATCTCTAAAAAAAAAAAAAAAATGAGATGCTAAAGGTATTCTTTCTTCTGTGTGCATCTCCAGCCTTTCTTGACAGGCTGTCAAGAAATAATGTCTCTGAAGAGCCAGGTTAGATCTTCAGAGACAACCAGTGATGCAGTTCTTCATGATGTGCTAAAACCCAGTCAGAGTGCACCTTATTGTTGCTGCATGCAGTGATGTGACATCTGAGTTATTTGTTTGCTCTGCCATAAGATAGTATTAGTGGATATAATGTGAACAGATCACTCAGTTGTGGGAATATTTATGGTGCTGCTTTAGAGGGATCATTCAATTCGGTAGCAGATGGCAAAGCATGGATATTCATGGACTACTTTAAAAGCTGTCTTTGGTAAAAAAAAATGTTTTCATACAGAGCAGCTAAAGCATGTAACAATCTGATATTCTGCAACACTTAATATTTACATGTATTTACAGTAAATCTTCATGAATGCCGCTCAAGCAAGAATTTGCTAGTTCCACTTTTTATTATGGTTTATCCCATGAGTTCTTTATAGCTCAAGCCTCTGATCCTGCAAATAGCTATGCGTGAGTTAAACAGCACTTACTTGTGTGGGCCTAAGTTCTGTGAGACTGGGCGCGTGCAGCACAGCAAACTCCAGCAACATGTGCTGTGTGCATCAAGGTTTTCAATTACCTGGGGATTTGGGGCCTCCAGTTTATAACAGCTAAAATAAATCCAGTATTTTAGAAGTGAGGGGTTTGTCTGCTCAGAACTGCAGGACCCTTATGACATGTTGCATTGGGAAACTAGAAAATGAACCTTTTCTAAAGGTGATGTCTGCCCCTTCCTTTTGGGATCACTTGCATGCTCCTTTCATGCAGCGGAATTAAAGACCTGTGTGTGTTCCTGCAGCAACATCCCATGTGTCCTATTATCCTGCCCACATGGTTAAGTTTGATACTAAAAACAGAAAAACAAACCACAGAACTGTTTTTGAAAACTACTTCCTCAGTAAAATTCACAATACAAGTATACAAGTCTACTTGGGGTTTTGATCTGCCTAGTTTGGCTCATGCTCACTTGCTATTTCCTTACTCTTAGTTACCCAACATTTAAGATGAATCCACATAACACTGATACATTTCTGCTATCACTTACTGTGCCTGCCTTTTGTGGGGCTTGGCTGTGGGTTCCCAGCTGGTGCTAAGGTGTAATTGCCTCTCAGCTGTTTGCTATGAATGCTTGATATGGGAGAGGGGTAGCTGAGGATGGGTGTTTGCCTGTGGCTGCTGCTGTAGGCTAGACTGCAGGACAGGAGCTGTGGGAAGCATAAGGGTTGTTGTCAGCTTTGCACAGACCCCTTTCTGCGGGAACTGCAGGTAAGTCTCAGAGGTTTTGTGTCAATGTGGCTGCCAGCACTGGGAGGATGAGTAATTTCTGAGAGAAGGTAGGGACTAAAATGCGCTAAGCTACCACAACTGTCTCCCGAGCAAGTATTTTCAAGTGCTTCATATTAAATTTGCTGATTCAATTTCTTGGAGCTGTACGAGCATGAACAGCTCAGTGGGGGTCAAGCTTTTAGCTGTAGTCTGTTTCTGGAAGGCTGGTGGTTCTGGGAATTACCTAGTTTGAAGTCCGCTGAGTTGAACATACTGGGCCCTCTGCTGCAGGTCTATCTTTAGGTATCAAGGAGAGGGGTTTTTAGTGTTTGTGTAGTGTTTCTTTAGTCTTGTTGTTAATTCTCATAGTAATAAAAGCAGCTGTTAAGTGTCCTGCTGATTTTCCTTCCTTTATCCCCTATGTCCGGAGTGCTGTTCCTTCATGTTAAAATAAAGTCTGTGACTGGATGGGACCTCTGCACCCACTGTGGGCTGTATTCATTTGCTGGTAATGCCGCTTGGAAGGGGACTTCATGCAGATTTCCATCCATCCAACTCACTGTTTTATTTTTTCCATTTCGGTTTCCCTAAAGCCTCACAACCTTGTTCTATGTGCTCATATGAGTCAGGGAGTCTCTCAGCTAGCAGTAAGTGCACTTGGTGGCATAGCAGGAACAGTAAATGCTCTGAGAAACATGTGAACAGCTTGAAGTCTGATGCAAGAGTATGTGTTTTTATGCATGCGTACGTAGCATTTATTAACATGCATTTGAACGAGCATTAATAATGGCTACAATGCTAATGTTTGCTATGAGCTTTCAAGTCATGGGGGAAGCTGAGTACAAAGTGTAACTTGAAATCAGTCCTGGTAAGAAACAGCTAGATTTTAGTACTGTGTTGTGCTCACCTTCTAGGAAACCAATCAGTGGAATCTGATTAATGGCACAAACTGTCTGAAGAAGATATTCTTAATAGCTAAACTATTGCATCCAACCCTATTAACAGCATAGCAGAGACCAAAGCTCTTCTTTCTACTGCAGATACAATAGCTCTGCTCTCTCTGTGGAGAAAGGTCTGGTTGGAGCAGACCTGGAATTTTCTGCCTTGAGTTGCTTTGACTCAGTGCTGCTCAGTTTTGTAGAGCAATTTGGAGACCTGGATTCAGAGTTTTTTTGTTGTTGATGTTCGTTTGTTTTTTTGGTGCTGGTGGTTAAGGTAGTGTGCAGAGTTCGTGTGTATTAGGGTTAAATTATTTATGTCTAGTTTTCATCAAGTTAGTGTCATTCCCCTTGTGTAGTGGTTCACGTTGTGAAAGCCTGAGAAGTATTGCAGCATGACTCCTTCAAATTCCTCATCTTGCCTGGAAGAAGGAATAATAAAGGGTAAAAACTAAACAAATGGGATTTGGCAAAACTTACTGACTCTGCACAATGTTCAGGCATGCAGTCTGTGGTTGACTTGAAATGAAACAAGAACACAGGGGACTACATTTAATTTAAACACCCCTCATCCCAAAATAACTTAACCTGCGGAATGATTGCTGTGCAGACACTGTAATAATATAGCAGAGCTGTCATTTCAGGCAGTATTTAATAGTCTCTGGCCAATTTCATTAACACTTAAAACACTTCTTGAAAAGCGATATAAATACAGATATATAACCTTTACTGAACTCTCTGAGATACCATGGAAGACATTTGTAGCTACTGCCAGCTTCTTATTTTGGTTGTGGAGTAGGCCCCAGCAGATTCTTAATCTTTTTTTTTTTTTTTTTTCCTTCAGAAAAAAGTAGATACTTTTTTGTCAAAAAGTAGATGAAATGGGCTTCTGACAGTTTTTGCTTTCATGTGAACTGTGTGGAAGCCCAGTAAGAAGAACAGTGTTTCCTCCTCCTACAAAAAAATAAAGTTGTAGAATAAGTATTAGTGGTCATGTTGTTAGATTTCTGGTTTTATTGCCATGTATTCCATGTTCTCACCATAACGCACAGGTCTTGATTGTGGAAAGACATGAAATTGCTACAATTCTTGTATTTTTGTGTGTGTATATAGATACTGCAGTTAAGTGCATGTATAAGAGAGGATCACAAAACTCAGGCATGTTCCTCTGGCTTTATGAGGCTCTACAAATCCATCTGCTGAATGTGAGCAGCCCAGGCACCCAGCCGTAAGGGCCAGCCCTGGGCTGGGTTTGCTTGCTGCTTCAGGTGGCAGTGGTTGGGTTGATGCTTAAAGGTGGCAACAGCTGGTGTGGGGCTTGCCCAAAGGTTTGTTCACTGAAAGGATTGAAATGGGCTCCCTTGAAGGCCTATGTGTGTTTTTTGCTCCTGCTACAAGCTAGAGCAACAAGTCAACTTTCCCATGTTGAACTACAGCAACTGGAAGGTTTGCATGCTTGTTCCGTGTTTCCATTATTGACTGGAAATGCAGATGAAGAAGCCTTCAAAATTCATTTCCCATGTTTCTGGGCTGCCTTGCTCAAGTTGTAAATGAAAACTTGTGCAGTGTTGCTCATCCTAAGAAAGGGTTTGGGATCAGCCCTGTACTGCATTAGCAGTATGTGCAACCTGGCTCTTGTGGCTCTTACTGAAGCAGAAGGAAAGTCTTGGCACTCCAGAGCAGCAGAGGTTGGCTAGGAGCCTGGGGTGGGACAGTGGTGGGGGCTGCTGCCTGCTCTGCCCAGAGCGAGAGGCTGGCTTGTGCTGGGGCCTGCTGCTGGTATCCCAAAACTAAAATGGCAAGCTGAATGGTATGTGGTATTTTGAAAGATGAGCTGTGCCAGGAATGAAACGGTTGTTTGCTGTGGCAGAAGTAGCTTGGGAATTGCTCAGGGAAACTTTTTTCAAAGGTAGGGCATAGCTGTGCTCCATGCAGGTACTTCTGTTCCTTCTTGCTGGCATAAGGCTCTTCTGTACTCTGATGTCCCTGCTAAGGGTTGAAGCATCATTGGGCAAAAGCATTGTAATAGAGGTTTGTTCCAGGCTTAATAATAAGCCAAAACCTGAAAGGGATGGAAGAGCAGAGCCATGTAGAAAACCATGACTTTTCTGCACAGTGGAAACGTTGATCTTCTGCTGCTGTGACCAGTTCCAGGTTACTAAAAAAAGCTGAAATATTGCTTTCTAATAAACTGGATCCTTTCATCTTCCACTTGCTAGTATCTTGCCTCACACCTGGAGCTGGTTAACATTGATAACTTGCCACATTAGAAGTTGCAACATCTTGTTAAGTTTTCCTTCTGTATTCAAACAAATATATATAGATACTAGAATGTTTCCTGAAATTAAATGGTTTAGAAGGCATTTGAAGCTTCAAATTGACGTACAGACCTCTGTAATTTTAAAATGTACTGTATTTATATATGGTTATTATATACAGTTTTTGTATTATTTCTGGTTAGGTACTGAGTTATTATAGTCCCTGACAGGCCCCATAGTCAAAAGGGGCTGTTTTATTGTAATACTTGAAGCTCAAAGATATTGAAAGCAGCTGCTCTTCTGTTTAGAAAATAGCTTAATACTTTGATCTGGAAAATAATGATGTGTCTCATTACAGGGGAAAAAAGGACATATTTTGATCTAGAAAATAATATAAGAAATTTCAAGTAGCAGCAACCACCCTTTAAGCTTCTAAAAATAGAATATTTAATCTGTGCCTTAATCTGATGTGTCATGATGGAGCTAATAAAGCTGGTGGCATGACTCGGTACAATGATGTGTTATATTAAATGTTACTGTGACCCGTGTCATGAAATAATGCATGGATAATAAATGCATTTTTTAGCATGAAATAGAACCTAAAAATACCATCCTGTTTCTGGAAAATGTGCAAATTTGTGTGAATCTTGAGTGATGTATGACACTGAATCTAAATGTATGTTTTAAATGAACATCTACATGTTCCTGCAGCCCACAAATATCAGCGTGGTGGTGGAATTGAGTCAAAGGCTGTTTGCATTTCATAGCAAAGTGACGGGTGAGACTTATCCCAACAGGGGTCAGTGGTGCATTTCCCACCGAAGCCAGTGGGGCCAGCATCTTGGATAAAGCTTCAATGAGTTTCATTGCCCTCATGGAAGTGGGAATGTGGGAGTCACCAGCAAACCCTGTTGTGCCTTCCCTCTCTTCCTTCTGCAGATCTTGTCTTGATAAACAATCCGTCTTGCTACATCACAAGTGTGCTGCAGTGTGCATATCCAATATTAGAACACTTTACTTTATCTGTCGTCAGAAATACCTTTAATGAAAATGTCTTTCTGAATATTTGAGGCATAAAGGCAGACCTTTGAAAGGGAGAGCAAGTTCTATGATTCTGTAAGTTAATGTCAGGGCCAGTAGTTAGCAGCCTCATTTTCCATTTAGCCTTCTCAGATCAAAGCACTGGGTTACTAGACCCTAATCAGGGCTTGATTATTGGCAAGTCTTTATTTGATCTCTTTCAAGGTATTAAACAGCTGCCTGTTAAATTGATTTTCCTTTTCCTGGTGGTTAAAGAGTAGCAGGTTATCTATATATCTTGGGGTGTGTGAAGGGAGGTGGGGACAGACCAGGGGCAATATAATTACAACTGTTTTTAACTTGGGTTTGGTATCATGACAGGCTTCTCTGTCCTGCATACTTGTTGCTGGTTCTATTTAATGCTTGACTGCCTTAGAGTCAGTGGGTCTTTTAAAATGCTTCTGCGTAGTTATCCCTATTTTTGAAGAGGAGAAGCTGAGATTCAGACAAAGTTATGTGCCCATGGTCAAACAGGAAAACTAGGGGGAAAGCAAACAATTGTGTGCCCTTCTGTTGGCTTTGCATGCTCAGTGCAAACCTGCATTGCTTCAGGGAAAAGCCACGGATCATCTTTTCTCAGACGTCTATTGCAGTGAGACAGGGCTTTTTGAACACACCTCTTAGTGGCAGTCTGGATGGGTCTGGGCATCACGGCATTTATGGGTGTTTTGATGGTGGCCTTAACTGGTGCAGTTTATTACAAGGCTGTTTGCAAGGGTTGCTGTGATGACTTACCTTCCAGCATGGTTTGTTTTTTCCTTAACAAGCAGGGAGAAATAAACTTGATTATCACTGTTAAGTGGAGAAAGTGTCCCAGGTTTCAGGATAGATGTTAAAATAGCTGTGGATCAGCATCTTGTGGACTCTATTAGGATATTTATTGTTTAAGAAGGATAATTAGTGTCAGTGGGAGGTACAACCGTTGTCCTGTGTGATGTACACATCTTCGCCTGTTCTAGGCCCATGCCCAGACAGTCCTGCTGAGAAATCAAACCAGCTGTAATGTTAAGACGGGGTATTTTCACTGGGGTCTCTCTCCCTCTGGATTAAGTATTCACAGGGGCCAGTGGTACTTACAGATACAGTTCTGGAAGGATGTGCTTTTACCCATGGCCACAGCTGTTGCTCCAGAATGTCTGCAAACATTTCCAAGGGCTCAGCCTTACTCTACTCTGCAGGCCTGCTTGTTTCCTCAAGACAGGAGGGTGAAGATCAAATTTAATACCCTGTTCTGGTGAACAAATAGTGACATCTGAGTGTTCAGTAGCCTGAATTTATTGCATATCGCATATTTTACTAGTTTCCATCATGTGTTTTATATGAGCAGGTAACAGTTGGATGATGAAGATGCTTTCTGTTAAACTGTTTATCCACACTGGACACTAGTATGCCACGTGCTTGTGATGCATCTGCTAAATGTCATATCTAGACCTTTTTGTTTTCCTCCAAGAAATGCTATGGGTGTCTTGTATTCTTCCATTAACACATAAAATATCTGTAGTCTCTTAAAAGATTAGTCTGTTATCTGACTGCTCTTTCTTGCTCAAGTTCTGAATGTGTCCTGTTACAGCAATTGGGCTATATTCTTATCAGGTTAGTGTAGCATTGCATTAGGGAGTTGTTCTGAGCCTAAATAACACTCTCTCATATTAGAAGCATTGAGGATTGCTCTAAGTGGAATGTAGTGGTCTTACCTGACAAAGTTATAACAGAGCCACACACTGCAAAACTGAATGGATTACACCTAAAATAGTAGGAGAAAAGCAACCATCGGTATAGATGAAAAGTTTAAAGTGGGAAGGTGTTCAATGTGGATACCTTTGCCTTTATGTCAAGCTATAGAATTGCTTGTCTTGTTGAGAAGTGTGGACAATCTGCTACTAACTATCAGGAGAAAAAGGGAAGCAAAGATCAATTTGATTGCCTGTGGTGAAGAGTGATACAGTCAAGTGCATGGTAAAAGTAGCTATTGAAATAGGTCAGTGCAGTCAGAATTTTTCTGAGGACTCAGGGTGGAAAAGTCAGGCCAAGTAAAAAGCAAATACTCTGTATTGGCTCTTCCATATCTTAAACGTCTTTCAGTTTGAATTGGATTTTTCAGTTTCAGTCCCCACAGTGGTTCCTGGTGCTGCATGGCAAAATGAGAAATGTGTAGCCTGGCTGCCTTCTACATGATGCTGCAGAAAGGTCAGTACAGAAGGAAGGAGGAGGCCACTTGACCATCACCATCTTTGTTATTTGTAAAGTTGTCTGCTGGTGGAACCAGGGAGAAGCCATGGCAAGATGAAAGCTGAGAAAGGAAACCACAAAAATGGCAGTGGGAAGGCTGTTTCTTTTCTGTCTAGAAATATTTTTACTAGTGTTTAATTGCATGCCATTGAGGGAGTAGGGTATCACATTGAAGAAGTAAGGTAAAATAATTATTGGAGTGCTTAATGTTAGAATAGATGCAGTAAGAGCAATAGAGAATTGCCATTACCCCCTGCAAGGTAGCACATGAGGTGCCGTGTATCTTGTCTGCCTTGCTGGGTGTTCTGCTTGCAGGGGGAATATGTTTTCCTCTGGAAGCAGAAAAAAAGTGGTGCTGGTAAGCTGCCATCCAGAAATCTGACACCAGGAAATTGCCCGCTCTGTTTCCTAAAAATACAGTCAAAAGCAATTGATATGCAACAGCATAAATACTCCAAAGTATTTGTATAGCTTTAACGGTTTTGGTAAGTAGTCAATACTCATCTTTAGACACCTGAGATGTGGTAAGTCTAAATTGACCAGCCCACTGTACATCTCACTTATGGTGTGGTTGAATAAGCAAATGATGCAACACAGGAACAGCTGTACTAAACTCTGGTTGGCATAGGGGATTAGGCAGAATGCCCTTCTGTACTGATGAGTACAGCAACGGAAGCATTAATGTACATCTGTGGTCTGACAGTGAGAATTAATCTGTGCAGAGGCCTTCACATTCCCTGTATGTGCTCTGACCCTGACTCTGGGCTGCATCCTTTCTGCTCCTTCCGCTTTGCATGCTGGTTGCCTTTTGGGGAGGAAGAATGTTTCTGTTTTGAGACTGGCAGTGCATGACAGTCGATATACAGAAAGAAATATAGTCAACTTCTATGATGCATTTAGGTGTAATAATGGCTGACTTCAATTTTACTGATGTAGTTAACAACAAAGTCTGGTCCAATGCTATCTGTAGCAAAAATCAGCTGTACTTATTTTGGGAGTATTATGTCATTTAGGTCATTCTGGCTTGGTTAAGCCAGAGCTTAAGTTTTCTTCATTTAAATACTGGTTTTGATACAACTATTAAAGGATTTAATATTTTTCTTGAATTTTAATTTTGCAACTAACTGTTCCTTCAAAAATTGGAGCCCTCCATTAAGAGGGTTATTTTGTGTTATTGCTCTGTATGAGTTTCTCTCTTAAAATGACTGATTTGTTTGCTCCTGAGTATTATATTCACTTTGAATTAGAATTAAATCTGATCCTTTCTGGCAGAAAGTTTTACTTAAATCTTGTAATAAGACCTAACAAATACTTCTTACTATTGGCAATTTTTAAAATCAAATGGATATCAAGTGCATTTAATTTTGGAAGTTGAACTAACTTTCATGTTTAAAGGTTCAGAAAAAGCTAAAGAGTAGAAAAACTAATATTACCTTATTCTGAAGCTGTGTGTGTTGAAAAGTTACTGGATAAAGCAATTGGCTGCGGGAACAGAAAATAAAGGCATCTGTTTGTTTACTAACACTTGTGGTATTTGCTTTACATAAAAGTAAACAAACTGAATATCTTAGGAAATTGCTACAGGAAATTCAAAACCAATGTAATTTCTCCTTTCTACTTGCTTCGCAAAAATAGCAATATCTTCTGAATCAAAGCTTGAATTCTGATGTTTAGCCTCTGCCTCTTTGAGTGGATGTGTACTGAAGTTCATGCTCTGAGGCAGCCACCGCAGGTCCCCGGTCTGGTTTTAAGCTGGATCCCCACAGCAGCTGGCAGGAGGCTTTCAGCATACTCTGCAGTACACATGTTAGCTGAATTGTACATAAGGCATGGAGTGCGTTTTCTCCACCTCTTTTAAACAAAATCGTACAACTGTTCAGTGTGGGTTGGTTTTATAGATGACTCTAGTTTTTAGTCACTAGTGTCCTATTTGTAGACCAAGAAAGACTTAACTCCTTTAACTATATATTTATTGAGTGAGGTGGAGAGAAAGTCGAAGCTCTCCTCTGAAAAGCTATTAGTGCACCATATTGCTTTCAGTCCTTGCGCTACAGAGGTGCTGCTTCTGTACTATTCAATCTAGTAATGGGGATATTTTCAGAGACCAAGATCCTTCTTTGACTAGATTCAGTGCAAGACTGACCAATTCAAAATAGGATGGGCAGCTCTTAAGCAGATCCAGAGGAAAAGGGGAAACCATGGGACAGACCTTTTAAGCACAAAGTTCAGTCCCAAATTACTTCAAAAAGGGAAAAAAAAAAAAAAGGAAAGAAAAAAAGCACCATCTACTTCTGCTAAGCTTCTGTTGTTAGGGATCATTTGGTACATCTGCTAAATGTGATTGGATTGCATTATTTTTCTTCTCTGTTTTAAGCAATACTCTGCTATTGTAGGTGTTTTCACAATATGCTTACCAAAACTGTCATAAAGCTAATTGGTTTCAGATTGTGCTCATTCACTATACTATGCGTTATTGCTGTTAGACTTTTCTCCGAGGCTGTGCTCATCTCTGCACAGGCTTCCCTAAGTAGCTGTTCTATAGTTTCAGATGACACAACCAGGAGATTGACTCTTTTGCTGAATGTTACAGGTTACCTGAATCTTTCAGGGAAAAAAAAAAAAAAAAATCCTTTGCCTGGACAGGAAGGCTGTTTGAAGTAGCGGAGCATATAAAGTTAGGTGTTAAACCTGCAATGATAGTAACTTGAGTGCTCTTTTGTTATGTTTCCTTGTAATTTGCAAAGCTCCTTGAAGAAGCGCTTAGCAATGTTGAAATGGTGCTAACCAGGAAGCTAACTTATGAAATGGGGTGCAGTGAATGCTTTGCTTTTGATGTATTTCCACACCTGGCTTTCAGAACTACAGAATGAGGGGTTTGTAATTTTGAAGTGTCTTTTATTAAAATAATGCTAAAGCTTATGCTAAAGAAGTTCTAGAAATCTTGTCAAGGCTGAAGAATCAAGTTCTGCCTGGAGAAGAATAGGTTTCAAATGAAGACAGAATTTGGCCTGAGCTGTGTATGTACTTTGGAGCAGAGGAAACCAAGAAGTGATCTCATAAGATATAAAAATTTTAAAACACTTGCGGAGTTCTTGAATGCTGTCTTTGAAGAAAAGTATACGGTGTAACCTTATAACCTTAGGATTTTATAGGTAAAGTCTGAGTAAGTTAATTAATAGGCTTTCATAGGGAGTACAGCTTAATATTTGTTTTTGGGTGGATTCTGAAAGAACTTGGGGATGTTGAGGCCTTTTATTTGTCACTGATTGGCACAGAAAACTAAGAGTGGAGATCTGAAATCATTTTATTTTGGCCTCTTCCTAGAGAGAGAGACATCAGTCCAGGTATGAAAGTGAAAAGTCTGAGTGCTAAAATCACAAGTTTATCAACTAGTTCTTGATGCCTCCCCTTCTTTCACTTTCTTGACTAGAAAGAAACCATTGCTCTAGTACTGCTTTACCCCAGGATGCTCTGTCACTCAATACTGTCTAGACTGAAAGATTTATTTCCTGAGCAAGCTAGTCATCTTCTACCTTTTCTTACCTCAAAAAGGTCTGTTCCCACCCTCCAACAAAATCCATCTTGTTCCAGAAAGCACTTCATTGGACAAAGTGTGCTTAAAAAAAGGTTCAACAGCTTTATTGCGTTGAGCACCAGTCTTCTATGAGGTCAAATAGGAGCATTGACAGGATTCTCCTAGGTCCTGCTGTTTCTGTCTTGGGACAGCAAAATAAGCTGTATTTTGAGGTGATACATATATGCTATGTATGTTTACCAGGCTCTCCACTTGAGTGTTTTGGATGGGGATTTTTGCCATTCTGATTAACTTTTTTTAAAAAATCATGCTGGCTTTGGCTGCTTTAAATGATGTGCTCATGGAAGTAATGCAACACTGATAACAAAATGAAGTGTTGAAATGTAATTCTGATGTCAAGTAGAGCTATTGCAGGGTTGGGCAAGCCAGCATGTAAAGCTGTTGCAGGGCAGCTCTCGGCTGGAACCGGTGGCTGTGAAGAGGACAGGACCGTGCCCCATCTGTGCATCAGCCAGCTACGGTGCTGGCAGCACACCAGGCCCAGCTCCCCCCTCCTTTCCCTGCCAGATAAGGAGAGCAATGGTAAATAATGCCAGATGTGGAGATATCGTGCTGTGTGGTGGTGTCCAGGACCAGTGATCAGGCAGCCTCTTTGGACCTTTCTCAAACCACTAACGGCAGAGGAACTTGCCAAGCTGTGACAGACACAGCCTAGATAGTCCTGCAGACTCAGCCTAGGCTTTTTATCTGATTGGAGGGTGGTTTCACACAGTGATTTAGTAATTTTAGAATGTGTTTTCAAACTTTCTAGACCCCAAACCTAGTGATTGGTGTAGTCTGTAGCTCAGGTTAGGAAGGGTGCTGAAGACAGTAGCTATTCTGAGTGACGAAGTAATTCTCCTGTTCTCTTTTTCCAACATCTGGAAGCTGCCTCCAACACCCCAAGTGTCAGCAGCAAGTTGGAGAAACTTGAGCATCTTCCTAAAACACCAGGCCATCTCCCTTTCCAGCTTGTTTCTTTAGTGCTGGGCAGCACAAGGAAAACAAATGAAATATAAGAATGGGATTGCTCCTGCCCTGGAGAAGCAAAGGGTATAGGGTGAGCACCCTGAGCACTCCTCTGGCTGTTCTTAGTTTGAGATTTGTCCTCCAGAAAGTGTTTTTCTTCAAAAAATCTTGTAACTTAGTCCAACATGCTGCTCCTGGCTTAAATGATGGTGAAATATCTTGCCTGGAGAACTGAAAGTCCTGAGTTGCTGATGTATTTCTCATGCTGTAGGCTACCTTCCAGACCTTTGAGGTATGTGGGAGTTTCACCATTAGAGAATGCAATTTTTTTATTTCTTGGTATCGTCGTTGCTGTCCTAAAAACAAATCTGCAACCGTACAGATGATTAGGCATAACTTCCATTGCCTGGCATTTTATGACCTTGGAGGTACCAAGAAATACTCGGTATAATATGGCAATAAGCTTTAAAGAATCATAAAAATATAAAAGATACAGAACTTGCCAAGATCCATCTAACTCTAGCATGTCCAGGATATGAAGATGCAAAAAAACTACTATTTCTGTGAAGATTGGGTGTTCCTGGGGAGTCTAACAGTAGTAGACTCTTCATAGAAAAGGCCTCCTTTCTCTCACTGAAGTCTTTTTTTTCCTGCAAGGCTGGCATTAGGTAGTTCCTTGAGCGTGGTGTCTCTTTCTGCTTGCCTGTGCCCCATCTGAGTGCTTGTCTGAATGACATGTTGCTTGTATTCAGCTTGGTGCGTGTTGTTGCTCATTAGAGCGCAGTTCCTGTGCACAGTTCTGTGAGTGCACTTCAGTAATTTCTGCTTTGTATCTTGGGTCAGAGTGTTCTTGTTAGAGGAGCAGTATTAAATTACATTCCCCCCTTGGCTTTCCAAGGTTTCTGTTTCTGGCAAGCAGCTGGTCTGTGCAGCCACCTTGGGGCTCATAGCCTTCAGCCTCCCAGAAAACAGCTTTGAGTGTAATCTCAGCACGGCTCTGCACAAGGCAAAGCAACCAAAATGCTGAACACCATCAGTGATTATAGCAAAGAGCAAAGCAAAGCCCCCAACAGCAAGGCAACAACCTTACTGCCTGCTTGTGATCTGCTTTGAGTTCCTCTAAAGCTCACCAGAAGTGCTCTGGAGTGCTGCAAAATGAGGTAGCACAATTGAAGCTGGCTGCGTGTTTTTGCAAGCCAGCAAGGTGATGATACTGTCACAGTCCTCCTGTGCTGCAGCTGTCAGCCTGTGAGAGGGCAACCCTGTGTGCTGGTGCAGGGGTGCCTCTGTCCCAGGCAGTGTTAGCTTCTCAGTGAAAATGCACCTGGTAAGCAGCAGAACAGGACAGCTGGCTGGCTGCCATGGCCACCTCTGCTGATGGGGCAGGGGTTAACTGGCAGCCTCCTGATGGAAAGCTGCTTTGCCATTGCCAACCTGTATTTCTTCACCCATCCTCTGTGTATTCTAGTCCCTGAACTGGGAAGTAAGGCTTGAGCAGTAAAAAGAAGTTGGGTGGAGAGGAATATGATTTTATGTGATGCATTGTAGATCTTATGACATATTAATTCAGGATATATTTTTTTTCCTGTGATTATTTTAAAATTGTTTATCAATTTAGCAATCTCAATGGCTAAACCTGTTAAGAGCAAATAAGCCTGCCTCTGAAACACCAGATTGGCCTTTGTGATACGTGCATCCCAGCTCTGAATAGACAGGTGCTGGATTTAGATATTAGACAATCTATTCTAACACAAATTGTTCTCTAATCTGAGTTTACATTTCTAGAAGCAAGAATCCTTTCTATTAGTATTGTCCTTGATCGCAACAATTAACTCTCAGGGCCCTGTCTCTGCCTCTTGATCCTCATTTTAGTTGCATGTTTCAGCTTTCTTTGTAGTGTAAGACAGAGGTCTGTGTTAAGCAAAATCTACCTGCCTAGCAGTACTTTCTATCTTGAACTTTCTTCAGGCTGTGTGATTGGAGAGAGATGCCACTAATGGGAGCTTGCTTGTACTTTGCCCAAAGGAAATAGGCATGTTCAGTCAGTTTTGAAAGCTCTTTTAAAATTTCAGGTGCTTCACACTTCCCTTAGCTCTCTTTCACATCCCTTCACCCTTGTCTTTGTTACCTATTAATGTGCAATTAAAATTAGAGGCAAAAATTTGTGTCAGAATCCATCCCCAGGCCAAGGCAAGACATTTCTTCCTTCTGAGGAGGAGGGCCATGTTGGATGCTGCGCCATAAATATGCTTTCTATGAATTTCACTGTCTAAGCAATGCATACAGAGAAGCACTTTTTTGATTGGTCACTTTTGTTTCAGATTGATTGTTTCACTAAATATGAAGTGCTCACATCAGAGGCCTGCAGTTCAGCTCCTTTGCAGAGACGATATTAATCTGAGTCAGAGTAGGTAGCTCTGACCCATCAGTCATCACATGGCACTAATAATTGAATCTTAGTCAAATGGCCTCTTCTGAATCTCACAGCTGCTTCCATTTAAGCTAGTGGTATGGTGCTAGTAGCTATGCAAAGCCCACAGTTTGCAAGAAGGGGGTATGTGATTCAACTCATCTGTGGGTAAGAGAGACCACTTCAGAGAGAGGTGGACAGATAAACATACCATTTTTATAGGGTTTTTGTTTCATTTTAGAACTCTCTGGACTCTTCGAAGAATGATGACACAGGAAAATCAAACCTTAGCAGTTAGCTGAATTTTCTTGTATATTCAGGCAAAATATTTTCTCATGTTTTACTCACTGAGGCAGGTATATGTCACTTTCTGCCTTTGATTTTACTTGCTTTAATATCAGGTTTATCAGAAGTCTTTTTGCTTCGCTTCCTACTTTTTCCGTCCTGGGGCTGTGTTAATTCTACACTGATTTACTTTAATAAATAAATAAAGCTGTGTAAAACTCCTCATGCTTGTTGTAACCCACCTTTTTCTGGTGGTGAATAGTCAAGCAGTCTTGATTAAACATAACTAATGGTTAACTGACTGCTCATGGGAGAAAAGTTTTACTCAAATATTTACCGACATCAAAGAAGAAACACTCGCCTAGTTAAAGCAATAACTCATAGAAAAGAGAATAGATGGCAACAATGGAAATTCCTTATTTTTTTTCCTGTGATTTGTGTGGCACTGCTTGCTATGCATCTTTTTAGTGGTGATTCATAATTGAGAATGTGCAAACAACTTATGTACAAGTACGTAGGCTTCTGGGATGTCCAAAACTTGCCTAGACTGTACATAGATCTCTTTCATTCTCTGAGGATCAAATATGAATGCACAGAGCAAGTGCATATTGCTGCTCTCCACACATTGTTATTTTTAGCCATGTAAGCTTGCTTATTTCAAAAAAAAAAAAAAAAGTTGCTGATATTGTAGTGCTTAAGAAGGACAACCTTACTTTCAAAAATTGTGCAAGCATACTGTCCTCTGTATCAGTTGCATTGGATGGGTGGGAAGGGAAGATCAGGTTGAAAAGTTATGAGTCCAGTGGCTACAAAACCGCACCTCAATCCCTCATTCTGTGATTTATTTCTAAATTGAGAAAACTAGAGACAGAGATGCAGTAATGACTACTCAACGAACTACCATTTCTCTGGACCTGCTTTTTCAAGCAGAACTGTTTTGCACTCATGTATGAAGTCTTACAGGCCTGAAACTTCTCTGTTAGTTTTGTTCAATGGTAAATAAAGTGGTGTGCTCTCCCCATGCCAGAAATTGTGCAGTATGAAGCTTGAACACTATCTTAATAGAGAGTAATGTTATTTAAATAAGTGGAACTCAAAAGCTATATGTAAGATGGTCTGTCATCCATAACACCAAGGCAATTTCTATATTACTAACAACTGAAGGTCTTATAACTAAATGTATTTCCTGCATTGGAGAAAAAACTGTCATAAGAAAAGGCTTTACATTTCTCTGACATGCAGAACAAATCATTGGAGTACAAAAAACCCACCTGTCTCTATGTAGTATTGTTCTGCTGAGAAGCATATATTGTTTGCTGCTGCCTTTTGCAGCTGGTATTGCATCAGTAGATTTAAGAGCACTCCCACTGCCGTACTAATGCTTATTGCAGACAATGTTGCATTCTGTTTGAAGCTGATTCACAGCAGTGTCTGTGTGTGTCCTGGCAGAGGGAGCCCAGAACTTGCAGATGGTCAGGACCAGGTAAAATAAGAGTTAGGGAAAGGTCTCTGAGACAGGACCCTCTGCTGCTGCAACCCCAAATTGGGGTGTCCTGAATACCACTGTTGGGGAAGGGTCTTGCTAGCACCTGTGTTCTCAGACCAGGGACTGATATGTGAAATTAAACAGAAGCTGATGCCCAGTCTGTGAAGGCTGATGTGCCATCCACAGGATGATCTTCAGCTTTTGTATAGCTCTGGGTCATGCAAGTATTGAATAAATAATTAAAATAAATAAATAAATAAAAAGTATATGGCCTGCTGCTTTTCTCATTAAGACTGCTTATTCTGTTTCTCACCTTTTCAGCATCATTCTTACTGAGATCACTTTGTTTATGGAAAACAAGGTTTCATGAGGATATTCTTGCCTTGGTCCTGAGGAAATACTGGCAGATTGTTCTAGTATGGAAATATGTCAGCTATGCTAAGTGAAAAATTATATGCTTCAAATACAAGGGCTGCTGTGAGCTCATTTCCAGACTTCTGCATGGAGAGGTGGGGGGTGGGGGGCGGGTGGGGGATGATGACAACAGATGAACCAGATTAACATCAGTGTTTTTTTTCTAATTTCTGTGGATTTGCATGGCAGGTTTCTTTCCAACAAACTCCATTATCTCTATTCTTTCACAGCTCCTGGCTCTTCTCTCCCAAGCTGTATGTGCCTTTCTGGAACAAAACCCTGATCCTGTCCCTGCAAAATGCTGCACTATGCCTTTATTTTAGAGCTCCATCAGGCACTTGGTAGAGGCTCATTAATTAAGAGCTGGTGAATCCCCACTGGGGAGAGGGGCATCAGCTGAATCCATGTCTCACCCAAATGAAATTTAGCCTATGTTGAGCTGGGGTTTGTGCATATCAGAAGAAATACACTGTCTAAAATGATTTTTTCCCCCTTGCTGCAAGTGTGTAAGTATTCTGCATACAGCCTGTCCTTGAAATCATCTCTGTGGGTGTAGTTTTGACAGCTCATTTCTATTTGATCACTCTTTCATTGTTGTTTGGTAGAAACAATGATGTTTGTATTTGCAGATATGAACAATTAATCATTTTTGTTGGCTTTATTTTTTTTTTTTACCGATATCCCACTTTGAATTAAAAAATTTCTCTCAGTCTCTGGCTGTCCTACCACAATTACTGTTTGCTGAAGCTACTCAGTACATCAGGGCCTTGCATCTGTGCATCCAAGTGTCTGTCTTTCTAGAAGTACCACTTCAAGCAACTCACTACAAGGAGACAGCACATGTCTTCTCTATGTCTGGTCTGCACACATGAATATTATTCATGTACTAAGAAAACTTCATCTTGCAATATTGTACTTTAGCATTCTCTTTTTTTTCCAAAACAGCAGCTCTTCTTTTCTGGTTGCACTTCTGGCTGGTTCCAGAGATGTGGACAAAAGTTTTTTTCACCTCAATATTATTTATGAGACCTTGCATGAATTGACCAAACAGAAAACCTGTTTTTTAGCTCATCTCACCTGATGCATCTTGCATCAGATGCAGTCACTGCAATATATTGCTAAAGGATACATAAAAATTGAGACCCTGCTCATTGATGGGCTCTTTCTCCTACCCTGTGGGATTTGCAAACTTTTCCTTCCTTAGTTATACAGGTCCCTAAGTGCACTTCATCTGTATTTTGTCAGATTGTTAATAGGTCAAGACAGATTTATTTGGCTTTTCTGCTTTTTAATAAGACATGTATGATCGAATTGCAAGTGCATAGATATGAAAAGGAGAAATAAGCAAGTTTAGTTACTTGTCCACAGGATTGTAACTCTGGTTCTTGGGACTGCCCCAGTACATCTGCAAAATGTAGGTTTTTAACTTTTAAACTGCAATGAACTTCCCTTTGAGTCTTTTATCCCATCGCTAGAAGTAACACCACATGTGCTGAACTCTGCAAATCTTGTCCTTTTCATCTTTGTCCATCTCGTGTTCTCTGCTGCAAAATGCTGTGCTCTTACCTGTCATAAATCCTGGACATTGCTTCCATCAGCCACTTGAGTTCCGGCAGTCCCTCTGATTTAAAACAAGCAAACAAAAGCTTTCTGTAGTCTGTGACAGATACAGTCTATGCAATACAGTACTGCAGTGAGATGTATATAGAATTTCTGAAAACATTAAAAAAAACAACACTTCTAATCACACACAGAGGGTTTTTCCCCTTCTTGCCTCTGCCCCATGAGATCACTGTTCCACTGATGATACTTCACAGCACTGCTAAGTTTCCTCATGTAATCACCCTGCTGTTCTGCAGCTACATCTCTCCCCAGGAGTGCAGTTGAACTGTTTGTTTGTGAATAGTTACTTCTGGCTGTTACCAGCTTCAGTGTTGGTGAAGAGGACTGCCCTGGGATGCTGTGCGCATCTTTACTTTGCATTTCCATGCTTTCTGTCCAAGTTTCTCTGCACATCTCTTCTGCAAGGAGATGTAGTTTCTTGAAGGAGCACCAACATTTAGCAGTAAGAAAGCTTGAATACTATGTATACAGCAGTTTTATAGCTTGGTAAATAGTTCCTAACCCATTGGCTTAATTGAATGGTTAGCAGATGAAAATAACACTTTTAAAGCCATCATTTCATAGATGAGACTAACAAGAACTAGCTGTGCTCTATGGATTGGCTGAGTGAGTTACTCCTCACCTGTAAGAGATGTAAAAGGTTTTTAGTTTGGCTTGATATACTGAAGACATCGGCCTAAGCTGGCATTGTGCAGTGAAGGTAATGTCCAGAGTGAACCTGGCAACTCTGCATCGCTCCCTGTGTGGGCTGATGCTGCTGGAGTATGGCTGATGGACTGCAAGAGCAAGGTGTAGTGTTACAGATATAATGCATCCATAGCAGTTTCAGTAAATGTCTTATGAAAACCTTTCCAAAGCGGAGGTGAGGGTGGCAAGAATTCTACTGGAATAATATAAGCACATGAATCGCATCTGACTGCAAATTTCCCATCACTGTCCATTAACCCAATAATACATAAATAACAAATATGCACATTAAATCCTTCACAATGTTTCTAACAGAAATAGATGCTGTTCAGAATATTCTTAAAAGGGAATACTAACCATTATTGCTCTCTAGGAGAATGTTGAAAACATTCAATCATAAAAAGTATAAATAGTAGATTCCCCTTTCCTGTCCCTCCCACAGCTGTCTGTGGTTGTCTCTTAAGTTATAGTTATTTTTGAGTCTTCTGTTCCCTTGTAATTTTTTATGTTATGCTTCCTGGAGCAAAAATATTGTCTCACCTTGTTACTTTATAATACTCTATATTTTATTTTGCTTTGTTTCTCTAAATACAAAGTTTGATGGTGTCTGCTCAGGATGAAATATCAGCTAGGGAGATCTGGGTAAGCAGAATTCAAGAAAAAAGGCTTTAAGTATGCCACTGCCTCAAATTTTCAGACTAATTTTTTTTTTTTTTTTGAATGCCAGGAAATGGTATTCTATGAGACCTGAGAGAGACTCGACATGCTATGGCTTCTATTCTTGCTTTTATTTTTAGACAGTTAATATTTACTCAATTCCTAAATGCTTTTCTCACCTTTGACTGAATCCAAACAATTTCTTGCTGGAAAAAATAAATCTGTCATCAAATAGACTTGGACAATATTAAGCCACTGTCATTTCTATCTACTTTGCATCTGTTTTTAATGGGTAACACAAAAATAGCATTACTCTGCAGAAATACTTCATGCATTAGAAAAATTAGAATTATGGATTTATTACTAGTAATTGGCAAGTTTGAAATGCATACTTTCAAATCTCAGGGAGAACTAGTACTTGGTCTAACGTTAATTACTTTAAGTTGTAACTCCATCAGGGGTGTTCATTCTGTTTATGAACTAATGGAGTTCTTCTGTTAGAAATTACTGCAATAAGTGTTAAAAACAAACTTGTGTTCAGGATTAGTGTTGTAACAAACCAAAACTAAACATACATGAACTAATAATAGAAGTCCTAGAACCAGAAGCAGAATGATGTAGATTTGGCATCCCATGCAACAAAAACCTAGAGTTAAATTGGGCATCCAAAATGGTGTAAAACCACTGACTTCACAGACTTAAAGTGGTTCAGTTTGGGAGTGGTGCTGTGTATGTGCACGTGAATTAAAAAGATGCCTGCCAGTGTGCTACTTCTATAAGAACTATCTGTTCAGAATGATGTGTTAAAATGTATAAAGCCTTTGTGACTTGAAGCATGCAACCGTGCAGAAACTCCATACCAGTATGGAAACTTTTCAGCTGCTCTGGGCAGCTCTAGTTCACTACAGAAAAGAAACATACAGGTTTGAAGTAAACCTCCTCGGGTATCCTGCTTGTGATTTGCTGTAGGTGATGGGACCCCTCTGGATGCTGCGCTGCAACTTGCTGGGCACTGCCTCAAGCCGCAGGCGGTGCTGGCACAGGCCATGCAGGCGTGCAGCTGCCCACGTTGTGAGAGGCTGAGCCAGCCCTGACAGCCAGAGTGGGACCATGGGAAGGTGTGTGTAGTCTTTCTTGGAAACAGAGGGTTTCCTTTTTGCAATTTGTGACAAATGCATGCAGAGGAGATGCTTTATCAGCCCTCAAATTCAACAGGGAGACTGAAATGCCCTTAAAATCCCAGAACATGATGGAATAATTGTTAATATTTCAGAAATGTATGTCTTCTTAGTTCATACAAACTCAGACACTGTGTAATCATCCTATGTGATACAGAAAGCCAGGGCTTTCATCTGGATTTATTAATATGAACTACTTATGGAAGAATTCAAAAATCTGTCTCAATGTTTAAACATTTGAGCATAGAACTGAGGACAGACACCTAACAATTCACAGCCTACTATAATCATCCTTGCACATCATAAAACATAAAACAGAATCATTTCTTTTAAAGTGGTTAAGTCTACATCAAAGATAGAGGATTGTGCAGCATGCCCAGTTTAGGAAAACGTCACTCAAGAGGTTAATGTAAAACTGCAAACACTAACACTAAAGCTCAGTCTTATCTACTATCTTTCTACTATGTAGAAACATCTGTGAGTGCTTAGAGCCAGCCATGCCAAACTTGACTGAGCTCCAAGGAAGGAAGACTAAAGGAAACTTTAAACTGCTTTTTGCATTTTAAAGTGACTGCCCAGAGGTGGTACTGCTTTATTCTGCATTTCTGATCACTCTTGCATCATTCTAAACAGTCGAGTGTTATGTACACCTGTCAGCTCTTTGAATCTGACCCAGGTATTGAAGTGTGTACTGTCTTGGGGCCCAGGTGTCAACTGTGAAAGATGATCAGGTTTTAATGAAGGCCAGCTGTTTGGTATTCTCTTCAAATCTTTGCTGTTTCTGTGCTTCCTGTGGCTCCTGATCACAGAATTGAAAGGTGCATAAATGTGATATGACTTCATGTGCATTTTATTGATGTTTATGAAAATTTTTGTGGGTCAGAACCAGCTTGAATTTCAAGTTCCTTGGAGTTTGAAAGAGCAGTAAATAGAGCTGCTTTCCTGCTCCTGGAGCAATTTTGATGGCAGTACTGAAATGTGGAGATCATGGAATGTGGTTTTGCCCTTTAAACAAAGTCACTCTTCAGAGTACAAGTGTATTAGGATAAATTCCTTCTCTTCAGTTCTTTGATTCTCTGTAGTTCTGTACTACTTCAAGATTTATAGTGCCTTCTGTAATAAGAGGCAATCTTATATAATATATGCAGCCTTTGTGCTTTGTAGACTAGAAACCGATCCAGCTTTTAGTCCTTTGAAAAATGACTTCATGTCTGCATCTTTCAGATCTCAGGCTTTCAAAGCATAAAGACCTATATTCTAATAGTCTTTGGCTGTATTCTTTCTTGATGGAGAACCAGTAAAGTTTGATTTAGTTGTGAATCAGATCCAGGCAGAAGACCTGGTGGGCTGAGCATATAAGTATGTGTTTAAAAAAAAAAAAAAAGTTTTTTTTTTTTTTTTTAAATGATGGTATGGAAACTATGTAGGCAATCCATTGATATAGGACTGCATGAATAATACCTTTTAAGTTAGGGGTTATGGCTGATTAGTACTACTGTCTGTAATGATTCATTATTATAAAGCCTAATCATTACAAGCTACTGTAGTGTCTCAGGCAACTTGGCATAATTGCTGTGTTTTCTTCAAGAGAACACAAAGCCTGCCTTTGTCTGGCAATTGCCAAGTAATTGCTGAATAGTTACATGTTTGTGATATGAAATAGCAATGAAACCATAATGTTGTCTTTTCTAACTGCCCTACCCGGTGATCAGTTTTTTTTTTCTGATTCACATGTGAAATGAGTTTCCTTTCACTGGTGTTCTATCATACAGTACTTAGTGCTGATGCTGCTTAGTTTGCAGCCCCATATGGTTTAGCAATTAAGACCTAGACCTGAAACATGAAGTGCTCTTTAGGATTCAGTAACTACCCAGTTAACAGTGCATTGGGTTTAGATGTTATCAAGACTTATGCTCACAGGATTGAAAACTTGCACTATTTCTGAAAGAAATCTTCATCTTTTGTATTTAGATGTTTTCCTCACAAAACGTCTGACAGTACTTGGTTGTGGTGTATGTTTTTGGGGTTGGGAAAGACAAGAGATTGTCCTTGAGTGGGTGTAGAGATATTAATCCTAATTTCTAGGACTCATGGGAGCAGATGAGGCTTTTCCATGTCTCAGTATCTTCTTAAATATATACATTTTTTGTTGCTCTTCAGTTTCAGGAATGTCTTTGGAATGGAATTCATTATTGTCTTGCATACACTGAAGTTATAAACCTATATTGAAATAGAACATTATGGAGCAGAAAAGGATGGCATATTAAAATTGTGGTATATTGAAATTCACGTGAAGCCACGTTTTTCTTTCATACTTGTGTAGCGTACTACGTTAAAAAAAAGGTAAAATATGGTGATATGTACCTATTAGGAGGAATAGAAACTAAAGACAAGATTCAGAGTGTATCTGTGAGACTTTGTGAGGTGTTGTGCAGACCAAGACACAACTCAAACGGGGGTTCTGAGGAAACTCTGAACAGAGCACAGGAGCTGAAGTTGTAGCCACAGTATCAGGTGGGAGATAAATGCCCCTGAAAAGATGACTGGAAGTATCTTGTCTCTCTGAGAGAGTATCCTCTTGTTCTGCTTTAGTTAACCTCCAAATTGGGAGAGCCATATGGCATGTTGCCTTAGAAGCTAATGATCCCTGCTATATGCAGCAGACTTTGGAAAACGATTTTCACTAAGAGAGACTAAGATGAAGGAATGGAGCAGTTCTTATTCCTGATACATCCAGCACCTGGAGAAATACATTGAGGCAGACAAACATCACTCAAACACAGTTTAGTGCTTACACAGTACCTTAATACCACCATCTGGTGAACTGAAATCATGTTACAGCTTATTTTATGTTCTTTCCTATAACTTAATGTGCTTGTCTGACAAGATGCAATGTTTTGACCAGGGAGCTGAACCTCCTAAAAAAGGATTGTGGTGTAATTGCTGAAATGCTGAGCACTTACCTTATTTCCTGGTCCTAGGTAGGTGTGATACGAGGGCAATGTGAATGGTCTCTTCACAGAAAGGATTTTGGTACCCAGTTTGGTCCATTGCATGTTGCTGAACCAAAAAAAAACCAAAACGTACAGCTTCAGTTGGATTTTAATAAACCTGTTGCTGAATGACTTGTCATAGATCTGGCTAATGAAGAATTTTGAGGTCTAATTATGCCTAAACTGTCAGTCTCGGGATTCTTATCTAATCTGAACCTTCAAACCTTCTGAGGCTCACCTTGCTAACCCATTCTGTTCCTCTTCAGACCTGTGTATTTAAGGCTATGCCATCTATCATACCTTGATAAACATCATGGTAATGTACATTTATGCAATGAATGCTCATTGCACTTCATTCTAAACATTTCACACAGTGCCACAAATCCCTTTAAGTGTTTCTTCATCAGTTATTGATGAATAGGGTTCTTAAACTGTGAAATAGCTCTCTCCCAGGCTGTCATTCTGGTTCTGTTCCAGCTCAAACATATTTTTGGTTTGGAATAAAATGTGATGTTCCAACATCTTTAAAAAGAAATTGGACCTGACCTAAGCCTGGCATTAGTTGCTTTTTCTCCAGTCTCTTTGAATTGCATCCAATTTAAAACCAAGAAACTATGGGGAACACTGGCAAATGCAGAAAAATAATAATAATAATTAAAAAAAAATAATTAAATGTTATGCTCAGTTTTTTCCTAATTATAATGTTTCAAAATCCCATAGTATAAACTCTCAAACAAATGAGTAATTGTTTGTAATTAGTAAATAGCCCAGTGGAAAAATGTTTCTTTTGCACTAACAGTATAAAGGGAAGAAAACCAACATTCCTGATCCTTATCCTGTGGGAAAAATTGTCTTTATGAACCAATTTATATAACATTTTATTAACAAGGACAATTGTAAGAATAAGGATGAATGTTGATAGCCTTAGCCTGTATGTTTACAGTTTAGTAATTACATAATATTCTTTTGATAAATCCTCCTATGAACAGTAGTGACCGTGTCCTTGTAGCAAGAATGGCCTTGCAGCTAGGAGAAAATGGCAGTGTATCCTTGTACTGGGACTGGAGATAAAAGGCTAAACATTAACATCTTAAACATCCATTCTCTAAAGGTGTTTATTACCTTACATACCAGGGAAAAAAAAAAAAGAAGGAAAACAGTAGTGGAAAGGAAGATGACTCTTCTACCACAGACTGAATAATCTTTTTAATGTTTATAGAATATAATGTGATAATCTCAAATTAAAGGGGAATTCATTTTGTGTTAGGCATTGTGATGCATGAAAAAATTGAAGATGCATTCAGACCTGTCCAGAAAGTTACTTTTTAAACCCGCTCAGTCAAAATGAATAATAATCCCATTAATTTAAAAGCATTGGAACAGCTGAGTTTATATATGCCTTATTCCATGGACCTGGAGATTAGCTTCCTAATTTTTCTTTTAACGCTAGGAGCCTTACAGAAAGGGAGGGCTTTAGCTTAGCATTAAGCCACAGTCCAGTTGTAACATGTGCATACCTGTTCAGATATTCCTCCTCTATTAAACCTTTTCCCATGTCTTTGATTTGATAGCTTTCTAATTCATTTTCTCTGAAACTTGTTTTCATATTTTTCTATTTGGACAAATGGGACCTGTAATTGCAAGGCCATCCATGTTTTCTAGTATTTTCCTTTGTATTGTCCTTCCTAAATTAGCCATGAATTTCCAATTGTGTGTACGTTAACTAACTTCTACTGTGAACCACATGCAATAGCTAGACAGCTACTTGGCTTTCATCATTCTTTCTGTCTAACTTTATGAATTGCACAACTGTCTGTTCCAGTAAAAGGTGCTTTATTAAAAGATGGTTGAGTGCTTTCAGCTGAGGGACATTCTTTGTTACTTTCTCTTTAATAATATTGACCTGCACTTTTATGCTAAATGTAGTCTGAAGTGAAGTTAGGTGACTACAGGGAAGTACTTACCATTGGTGTATGACTCAGTATGGCTGGTTATAAGGGCCAAAGACTCTGTTCCCTTTTTTTTTTTTTTTTTTTTTTTTTTTTTTTTTTTTTTACTAATGCTGTAGGGAAATGCCACTGAAATCGCCTCCATATCTCATGCCACTTGACGCTTCCCATGACAAACATAAATAACATAAATGTTTTTGTGGAAACAAAAGGGTCATCTCAGACATGGTGATATAAACATATGGTCTCTCTCCCCTGAGTGTGGGCTTTCTGTTGTTGACATGGAACAAATAGTTACTTCACTGAGGTGGATGTGCTGTCATTCTGTTCATGCTCTTGCTATCACTTGTCCTGTGAATCATTCAGGCCTGCTGTTGACATCTTCTCCTGTATAGCAGGAATGAGCGTAATGGGGTAGGGTAAGCACCTGACCTTGTTGCAGTAATTCTTACTCCTGCCTCCAGTGGGACCAAGGTTTAAGCCAAGATATGTTTTCACTGCCCCTGTTATTTAGCATGGCTAAGATAAGCACTTCTGTTTTCCATCCCTGGTTCGTAGTAATAGATGACTAAAGGCAGCTGAAAGCATAAGAAGGTCCCTTTTAGAGCTGGCACATCTACTGATATTATCCATGCTTGCTACTACAGCCCATGACAGTGGCATAAGAAAAACTCCCTATAGGAAGAACGTATGGCAGAGTTCAGGCTTCTGCCAGCCCTCCAGTATTTATCAAGCTTGATCAAATAATTAAGCAGTGGCGGTGGGATTTATTCAACAGTGGGATTTATTCAGTGTGTACTTTTTTTGGTGAGTTTGTAATCTTAAGTTTTAACTCTAATTTTACTATGCAACTATGTGAATCAATACATGGAAAAACAGCTATAAAACAAGGAATCCCCCCCCCTTTGTCAAATAAATAAAAAATAAATGTGGCACTTAAAAGCACTGAACACACAAGAATGATAAAATCTACTGGTATAATGTAGTGACTATAAACTATTTAAGACGTTTCATGTGTTAGAGTGAGTATATCTAACTGATATAGCTGTATATATTTTTTTTCAGGTTTGAACACCTGGTTTCAAACTTTAAAGGTTTTATATAATGAATTTATGGAATACCGCAGGCATGTGTAGGCTCATTTACTCTGCACAGTAAAAATATAAGCTTAACTTCCTCAATAGTTTAATGTTTTTAATAAGAGAAGCATTTTACAGGATCATTTCATATGCTGCATTTACTGTTAAATGGAAGTAAAATAAAAGCAATGCACAAGAATTGTGTGTTTTATTTTCAGTCTGCTTGGGTGATGCTTGTGAGGACTGACAGTACTAGCACTACTTATCACTGTATTATGTTTGCTGGTAAATATAAGTAGTACATTGCCAGATTTTGAGTATTCAAACATAACGATGTACCTTCAATCTATTTGATTGTATTGTATTTTTGTAGTGTTAATGATAAATTTCAGGTTCCTCCTATATGATAATAAAATACAACCCTGCTTTGAAAAGGCAAAATGAATACTATAAACAGCTGCTATGCAGTTACTTTTTAAAACTATCAAAGACTTGCTGAAAACAAGTCAATAGAACAATCGTGCATTTAATTGCTAATCTATTTTATGTATTATTAAATGCTCAGTGTTATTTTCCTAATTCCATTATGTGGTAATGGGTAATCAAGTAATGATCAGTGGCTTATAATCTAAAAATAGCTTTGTATGGAACCTTGAAAGTTGAACATGATCTATCATCTGGGTGGACAGAATATGAACTTCTTTTTAAGAAACAACTATTATAATGTCCAGAGTTGTGTTTGGTATAATGTTAGGCCAGATGATTTTTTCAGTCTGCTGTTCTCAGCGCTTTTGAAAATTGATCTTGACAATTTCTGGGCTTGAAGTCTACTTTAAAGATTTTTTTGCTTTGTGTTATTCCCATGGGCGCATAACTTCATATGGGAGCATACCCCATGTGATTGCCAAGATAGTAGTAGATAAAGGTGAGGATTCCCACAGTTTAGGAACTAAGTGGTTATCTGAGCATGGATCCTGGGCATAGCCATGCTCTAGGCTTTGTTCACAAAGGGATATGGAGTGTCACCCAGTAATGGTGCAAAGGTACCATGGCTCATCTCAAAGGTCAGCATGGACTGGGAGAAATGGGTTAAGACGGTAGTGAAAAGTATGCACTTGATGTAGCAACAGGAGTGGAAGACTACAGTGTTGGGTCTGTGCTAAAGTCTTGAAGTACAAGTTAATTCTTTTACAAGTGTTGGAAAGCAGAGAAGATTTATTTCTGAATACGCGCATCTTCTATGTGCTGCTCTTTAACATGTGAGTTGAACCAGGTGTATGTGACCACCTGATGATATTTGGGTGGGGATGTTGGTATAAGTCAATATTTAGCAATAGAAAAGAACATGCACTGAAAGAGCCCAGAGAACAGGTTAGTCTGTGAAGACACTTTGGATAAAACCTAACCTTTGAGAGTAAAAATTACAGATAAATTTCCTCCTGATCTCCCAACAATGAGAACTGAATGCTTTAAATGAGCAGCCTACAATCCATTTGCTTGGCAAAAGTTGAATGGGGAGTCTTCTGAAAACTGACAAATTCAACAAGGTGTTATTTATAGTTTACCAACACCTCAGGCAGCTATTTACGTAAGCCAGTAAAGGAGATAATACACTGTAAATTAAAGCACAAATTTCACCTCTGGTCAGTCGAATTGTTTTATATTTTGCCTAAGATTAGAGCTCATCTACCTAGCTGGAAGCACTTGTATCCAAAGGTTCAACCTACATACCAAAATTTTAGCTAACTTTGATGAGGATTTCACAGTAGCATTGAAATACTTCATCACACAAAGGCATTGAAGACAGCTAAATACATTAGAGGTGTGGACTGACAACGTGCAGAAGCTTCTAAATGTCTGTGATGAAAAGCAGGCCCCTGGATGGCTGAGTCTGAAGATGTCACACTGTATTCAATCAACTAAAAAGAAAGCATATGCAGTAATTTTTATTTTACTCTTTTTCTGGGCATGTAGCATAGCCAATGGTGCAATGGCTAGAAGCATAAAGGAAACAGTGGCTGCATAGCAGGTTGCTGGTAGCTGGTTTTGGTGTAGGTGGCTGCCTGCAGAAATAAGCAAAAGCGACCTAGTACATTTTAGTGCCTATCTATGGTTTTGAGTGATATGTTTCATGTTTTAAGGAGGCTTCAAAAGGCAGTGCTACCCTCAGGTTGCTCTACAGCACTAGACATCATGCAGCCAATGAAAGATCTCCAGAAATTACAGGGGACGAAACAGCGTATAGATGAAGCCCTTAGCTTCAACTGAAACCCGCTGAAGTCCTTCAGCAGGTATCACCTGCCTCGATTGTAAGGTGTTCAGAGACCCTTTTCTGTCCTCAGTGAAGGGCTTCAAATAATATTTGGGGAGCAGGTATATTTTAAGTAGGATGGCAACAGGTGCTTTTAGAGGATACATTTAACACCAGAAATTGTCTTCAATGCTCAGGTGCTACTGCTTCCATCTTGGTTTAACACGAAAAGAGTTATTTAACTTTCAAGTTCATTCTCTAGAGAAAGTTCTCTGATAATTCAGAGGTATGTAGAGGAAAGCAGAAAGTTACTGATTATGACAAGAATGAGCTAGAGATATTTTCAGCTTCCTAAAGAATTTGTGCCTACATACTCTAAATATGAGGATTATAATACACAGATGCTAAAATGCATTTTAAAAAAGAAAATAAATGATTACAGTGAAGAAGGTGAAAAATATTAAGCAGGCCACTGAAGGGGGAGGAGGGGAAGAGGGAGGGAGGATATCAAAATATGCCAGTGGTATTTACAAATTCTCAGAGTAATCTATCTTCTTTCCGGAGTTCAAGAACTTACTACAGAAGATGACAAAACACATTTAGCATGAAACCAAATGCAAACTGTAAAAGTCAGGGTACTTATTAGTCTGTGACCAAGTAACTCAGTTCCTCCTAGCTGTAATACTAAATCATCTTTTACTTCACAATTAAGAAATCAACTCTGCTGAAGTGTCAGGTGCAGTGGAATATAGAAAAACACAGAAGGGGTTATACAATCTAACAGCGATTGATTTAAGTATGCAATATCTGGAAATGAATACATGAGATTAGGTGGAATTAAATGTTATTCAGTTTGGACAGAATGGGGTGGGGGTAGAAAAAATGTAGCTCTGGTATGAATGAGTATTTAAGACTGAAAATTAGGTGTATTCTAAAATTTTGAAACTGGCATTTTTTTCTTTTTTAGATCAGATATGAGCAAAGGGTTTGGAGAGCATGCCTTCAAAAGCAATTTGAATCTACTGTCACTCAGAAGACTGCCCATCGTTCTGAGCCCAAACATGTTCTTCACTAACCTGCTCTTGTTTTGAGCACCAAGTGAAGATGGCCTTTTCCCTTTTCACAAGCCTATCCTGCTGATGAGACTCAGATTCAGTACCCATGGTGCTTTTCTGGGTTATCTTTGTCTCTGTTTCAAATGGTTGCAGTTAGCCAGCATACCTGTGCTTTACAAAATGGGGCACAAGGCTTGTGTGAATCTGGAAAGCCTTCATTCAAGGAGTAAGCCTTAAGTTTCCTTTTTACTTGCATCTCTTAACTGATGTAACTACAGTTGTCCCATCAGATGCTGGAGCATAATCACAGGGCACCTAAGTGGAGCATCTGCAGTTGTGGCTGGTGCTGAAGAAAGCTGCTTAGGCATGAGGTGAGGGGGAGAAGAGCTCAGAATGTGATGAGTAACAGAGTGTTTTTATAGGACAGTTTCCAGTAAACTGACTAAAACACAGGGTGTGGCTTACACTGGAATTTTGGTTACCCTGGAAGGTTGGCTAAAACTACAGCAAGTCTTTTATTACTTTAACTGATGATGGAGTATATATATGTATAAAAAAAAAAGATACTATTCCACAATCAAATTATTGTTTCTGGGGAAGATAATAGAAACATTTGAAAATCTGTCATGTCTTAATGTGTCAACAAAGGATTAAGCATCTTGAAGATTTACTTTCCTACTGCCTCGTTGCTTATTTTACTAAAATGCAAAAATAATGCTATTACATTTTCATGCAAGTATATAGTCTCGTTCAGACTTGAACAAATAGCATTGCTTGTGCTGTGGCTGGCAGTTAGGTTGAGTTTAAAGGGTTTGTGTGGCAGGGGATCATTGTTAGCAACATGCTACAGAAGGCATTCATTTTGGTTTGTGGTACCTACAAACAGGTCTGACCATCTCTTGCTTTTAAAGATTTTGTGCTCTTTATGTTGCTGGAGTTGACCGCTCTTTTCAGTCTTGCAGGCTAAAGGAAAGTAAATGAAGAGTTCTGTATTTGAGCTGTCATTGTGGCTTAGGTTTGTTTTCTTTTTAACCTACACTTTCAAAGGAAGGAAATACCAGAAGCCTTGCAATATAATACGCACAGCTGACCTTTTGTGTTCCGGATTGCATCAGGAAGGAGGATAAATACTTCAAGGTACATAAGCGGAAGGTTGAAACAAGGTTTAGTAATTCTTGCACTTTGAATCACTGGAAATAGAAATATTGCAGAGATAATTGTGCAGTGCTACAAGACATGGTGGAATAAAAGCGCATATATACTGAACCATCAACATATGTTCAGCATTGCTTTTTTCATTTGTATGAAACTCTGAAGCCGAGTGCACGGAAGTAAATATGAACAGTCACAAACTGCATAAAACAGGGGAGGGAAATTAATACCAAATGGTGTGATCCAAAGCTATTAAATGGGAATCAAACAAAGCTACAGCCTTCACTCTAAGTCACCGCATGAACTAATTCTGATAAACGATTTGGCAGCATCTCCCCTGTGCTGGACAGGACAGAGTGATTTAAAAAAATATCTTGTGGGTGTGATAATGATTTGGAAGTTGTATGAAAAAAAAAAAAAAAGGAATTGTCATCTGTCTTTTTTGATCAGTAAGAATGAAATCCTGATTCTTCCAAAGTTTGTGACAAAACTCCAACTGATGGTAGCTTCACTACTGTGCTAATATAGTAATGCCTCAGGATCCGGCAAGCTGGGGTTTATACTGCCAGTACAAGACATAGAGGCAGATGCTGCCCTGGGGAACTGTGGTGGTTTGACCGTATTAGGCAACTGAACACCACAACCGCTCTCTCACTCCCCCTCCTCAGATGAGGAGGGGAAGAAGTAAAGGGAAAAAAACAACTCACGGGTTGAGATAAGGATAATTTTAATAAAGAGAGAAATATATTATCAAGGAAATATTATATTAATTAAACAATTATTAACAATATTATTATTATTAACAATATTATTATTAATTAAACAATTCAACTAAAGGGAGGAAAGGGAAAAGGGGAAGAGGAAGGGGGAAAGGGAATAACAAAACAAGTAAAGGCTATGTGGAAATGCAGAGGGGAAAAAAAAAAAAAAATTACTCTCTACTTCCCACAAATAAGCGATGCTTGACCACGTCCTTGAAGCAGGGCCTCAATGCACGTAGCCGGTGTTCGGAGAGGAGGACAGACGTTTTCGCAACGAGAGCCCACCCCACCCCTCTTCCTCCTTTTCCCACCTTTTATTGCTGAGTGTGACATCATATGGTATGGAATATCCCTTTGGTTGGTTTGGGTCAGCTGCCCTGGTGATGTTTCTCACTTTTTGCCCACCCCCTAGGAGGGCTAGAGAAAGTCCTGATGCTGTGCCAGCACTGCTCAGCAGCAGACACAACACCAATGTGATACCACTGCTGTTTTAGCTACAAGTGCAGAGCATAGCACTGTATGGGCTGCTGCAGGGAAAGTTACCATCCCAGCTAGACCCAGTACAGGAACTTGCAACTTAGATTATGAAATAGTGCGCTACAGAGATTTTGTGTAAATGAGGTCTTTATGGTGAGGCCTTCTAGGGCCCAAGAATCCCAGGAAGTAGAAGGGGAGAAGCAGCAAGAGACTCCAGAACTTCACTCTAATGTGCCCAAGTGTTGGGAGCATTAGCAATGGGTTGTGAGCTGATGGTATCTGGTGGGTTAGTTTTGAGACAGCTGCTTCCCTGCATCAGTGAGCCACGTGACAAAATAAATGGGAATGCCAGTAATGGAGTCCAGAGGGGCTTGCTTGGCCAAACACTGAGTTTTATGGGGTGCATCCAGTGAATTTGAATTATACGTTTTTGTCACCTGCTGGGTCCACAGCACTGTCACTTTGTGAAACAGAAATTCCATTATTTGTTATGCACAAGGGAAATACCATGCTCACTCACTAAGTTTTTACTTTTTGTGTTCTTGTTCTATAACTTTTCATCAAAAAACCAAACTTGCTTAGGTGGAAAATATTATAAAAATGTTACACAATACTAAGTTCACCAGTCACTATTAATAGTATTTTAATAGCACTTTGTCTTAGTGCAAAACATACTTCTGGTGGTGTGCATGTTACCTGTATTCCACAGCTGTTGAGATTCCAGGTACCTCCAGATGCTGTTGCAAACAGCACCCAGTGAAGCTTCCATACTTTGTGATACTTACAGGTGCACTAATACTGCACTAAAGTGAGAGCTTGTAGCATGCTGGTAACACAGAGGCTAGCAAACCATGAACTTTGCCCCATGTATTCCTGTAAGATACTGTGCTGCTACAGGCATGCTTTGAGGAAAACTAAAACTTGAGTATTTGGGATGTCTTTATGGTGTTTTTACACAGCTTTGTTCTTAAGCTGAAAAATCATTGTCAGTGACAGTGTCCTTGTTATTGCCAGTCATACTTACACGAGCAGTTCCCTTTCCCACCTTTTCCTGCAACTAAGATAGTGTCATCTGAGTGCCTTTTTTTGTTGTTTGTTTGGCTGCAAAGGCACTGGTTCCTAGAATTTGGGAATGCATGCAAAGTTGCCTGCAGTTAGACGTAGATCACGGATGATGTAAGCTGTCTTGGTGCTGGTGGAGGTAGAATCATGGGCTGACGTGCTGCAGCAACCACAACAGTGCTGTGGGAACCCCCAACCAGTGCAAATCTGAGGATCCCACTCAAGCACCTCTACAGAAACACAAAATTGCTGTAAACGCTCTGTCCAGAGCTTCAGCTCCTATATCCTTTCTTCGGTACGGGCACATATATCCTTAAGTTTAGTTTAATGGTTCCTCATTGATTTCTTCCCCAAGATGAACAGGCAGCAGCTGCCTGCAGATGGTCTGTTTGAAGAGTGAGCTGTGGCAGGTAGTTAACTGCTTATCTGAAATCTTTGTTTCTCTGATTGGAGAAATGTCAATAATTGCAGAGTTGGTGCTGAAACTTGTTATTACTGAAAACTAGAAGCTGCCTGCAGCATGTAATGCACTGTTAAATATTTTTTCTGACCCCCTGCTAAATGTCTGTTGAAGAATGCAAAGTTTTTTAATAGGTGAAGAAGCACTCCTCTGTCTTTTTGGATACTTGCAGACAAAAATTAAAGCATGGTTCAGTGTCTAGCACTTAATGACTCCCAGGGAGAGGAGTGTTCATTTTAGCACAGCTGGAAGAACTGTGTTAACTTGTGCTGTAGGACCCCCTTTGCTTTCTATCTTCTGCACTGGGAATGTCTGCCAACAACTCCTTAGTCTGAGGTGAAAATGAATGATGTCTCAGTGATCAAGTCACCAAAACATTCAAAAAAAAAAATCTAATTGCTTTATGCTGCTTTTATGCCTTTTTTTTTTTAAAAAAAAGTGGAAGATACAAAAAAAAAAAAAGACTAGCTGTGCATCTCATGCTACGGTGGGTAGTTGACCATGACAGTTGAACTGAAAGTGTCTTAATATCTAGTATATTTAGCTGGACTAAGATAGCTGACTTTAGTTCACTAGTTTAACAGTTGTCACTTAGTTTTATTTATTAAAGAATAAACTTCACTGTTTTCAAACTAGAAGAAGTTCTTGTAGCTGAAACTTCCAAGACTCTAAACCTCCACATGCTAGAAAAGAGGAGATTGTGTAGAAAATGAGATTTTGCACTCAGTGAACTGCACAACAAATACATTTGCAAAAATACAGGGTATGTATGCTCAGACTTCCTAGCCTGGACTCTGGAGATGGTCCTCATCCAAGGACTGTAAAATCATAACTTTGTGTTTCTTAGCTTGGTTTAGATAAACTTGATTTGCAGAGTATGTGTTGTACTGTAAGGCTGGAGCTTGCTGTCACTGAGATGAAATACTGTTCTTCTGTTCATTCCAAGAAATATATTATTTAAAATGCTTGGCAAACACTTGTATTTTTCCACTTCAGGTATTCTTGATATTAACTGGAGAAAACTTCTGCATTAACAGTTGATCACTGAAATTTGTGTTGCTGATTTAAGATATTGCCCCCAAATGTTTGCTCCCTACCTTTACCGAAGATGGTTGTCTCACTGAACCTTGCAGACTGAATATACCCCGTGCTGTAGTCAACCCACCACAGAACCCAGCATTGTAATTAGAAGATCTGTTCCTCAGCAATTAGAGGGGCAGGACTGATAGCTTGGGCAGTGAATCTGAAATTACTGTAGGCAATTTGCAAGGACTTTGCAAACAGGTAAAGCAGTTAACTTCTCTTCACCCGACAGGTTCTTTGGTTCAGTAGGGATGACTTAAAGGTTTTCTTTCTACGGGGAAATATTCAAACATTTCCAGCAGCTGGAAATGACTTCATTAAAGCCTGGTAGATTTTGTATTGGTGGGGGAAAAAAAAAAAATGATGGTTCAAAAAACTTAGGAGCTAAGATACTAGGATCAGAGGTTTACATTTCTGTCTGTTCTTGACTAGTAATGTCCCTGTCTTCCACTGGTTAAAGGAGCAGTGAGAAGTTGAATTTGTGGAGGGGAGTGGGACCAGTTGGGGTGAGAAGTCATCTTACACACAGCTGAGCTGGATGCTGTGCTCTTTCTCTGGATGTGTAATGGCTGTTTCATTTGTCAGCCTGTGTGTACTCCTGAGCAGTACAAACTGTACAAGTGTTGGTAGCAGAAATAAAGTATTTTGTGTAGCTTAAAGAGATTACTTTTGTCACCAAACAGTGCCTACTACAGAATATTAGTTCTGTTCACTGCATCAATATAATTAGTTCAGTCTGCTAACCAGTGTATTTCATCTAATACTTTGGTCTGCATTTGCTGACAACACAATTAGAAAAAAATTACAAACCAACTGAAAGAACAATGCAAATACGTTTTGTCTGTTTGCTGTTTCTTCTACAGTGGCAGTTTGCCAGAGATGACATGCTTCACTAAATGTCACTAAATATTATGTGCTTAGGACTTAATTATGCCTTTAAGGCATTGGCCCTTTCAGGGAAGAGAGTGGATAAAATTGCTTCCTTGAGAGCTCTGAGCCATGCTCAGCTTGAGAAAATGCGACTGCTGGCAGCATGGTGGGAAACCAAAAGGCAAGCTGATGATCTATATGAGAGGACAGTGTATGTGCTTGCACAACACCTTCTCAGCTCTGCTGATGGGCAAGCTATTTCACTGCTCTAGGCATTAAATAAACCTCTGTTAAAGTTATGACTGCATCTTGCAGACTAAAATGCTCTTTGTGTCCTATTGTCTGAGGTCTAGAATGTAGCCCGAGAGTTACTTTCCTAAATAATTATAGATTTTTCTGCATCAAAACATAATATGAAGGGTTAATTTAAAAAAGAAAATCCACTTCATAGGCTTTGTCCAACAACATCCATGAGCCGAGAGGACTGAAGGAATGAGTGTAGACTGAGGTCTCACTGACCTCACTAAAGAGGAGGGCAGGCCCAGGATATGAACTGAGCAGAGGAGACAGACATCTTTGTCTTAACAATAATGTAAAGAGCACATAAGACTCATCGAGCTCTTGCCTTTCATTTTGTCCTTCCTTTCAATGCTCAGGGCTTCATGTCCTCATACTTCTTCTGGTCAGCCCATGCTTTTAGCAGGGATGGTCAGTGTGGCACCACAGGCAGTGGGCTACCTGCCATAATCATGCAACCCTTCTTCAAAGCAGGAAGGGCATGTTGAGAGGATGAGTGAACAAGAAGTGGGGAGGAGAAATGGGGTTGAGGGAAGGTGAGAGGAACAGTCACAGTAGTGGACTCTCTGACCAAAGGATTGTACTTGATCCTTGTGCCAGACTTTGGCACTTAAGTAGCATGCCTTCTCCTGTCTATTTTCATTCACACTTCTGATTTTTTTTTTAAAGGAAACAAATCTTCAAATTTGGAAGAAAATCAATAATCTAAGTTATCATGATGCATAAGGGCTGAAGGCATAAAGGTGCAGTGTATGTTCACGGATGCTCAGTGTGTGATTACACCTGCACCAGTGTGGAAAAATGATTATGAATTTTTCTGATGCTTACCAGGTATGAAAATGATAAATGCTAACTCTTAATAATAGTGATTAAGATGTGATTTTTCTTCAGTGGAAATTGCTGGCAGCTTCAAATTCTTGAAAAGAATGCATTTCAAAGCATATCTATAAATTTCAGAATACATACATTTGGATGTAACCCATGGGAACACAACTAAACACAGATTATGTTGTGCTGTGGAAATATGTGGGATATAGCCATTAAATAATTTCATGCTGCTTTTTTTTCCTCTCCTGTCAACTTACTATTCTATAGTAGCCATTATCCATTTAGTCCATTTTTAAAGGTTCCCTTTTTTATAGAGATCTTTCTAAAGTCAAACCATCACAGGTGTGAGTCAGTAAGTGCTGTTAGTACTGGATTTCCCAACATCTGTATCATGTCAAGTGACTTTGTTTAGACTTTTGGCTCTTTGCAGATTATGAAATTCAAATACTATATATAATATCCAGGTTACAAGTGCAACTGCCTAGGCTGGACAACTTCTTCAGTATCAAAATTTCCTCTTTCAATGCTTCCTATCAGTTCACAAAATCTCTGTGCTAAGTTATGGCTTGTAAATTCAGGAACCAGTCCTGGCAGTCACCTTTCCTCTGCCAGCTCTAATGTCAGCTTTCTCGAGCTCACCTATCCTGTAGATCTTCACTCAACTTCTAGACATGGTCTGAAGCTTTGAAGAAATGAAAATTACATTTGTCCTTAACAGCGGTTGGTTTGTGGCCCCATTCAATGACTTGGCCTCCTCACTGATTTGAGACACTTCTTTTCTGAGTTTGAGAATTTAACTCTGCTATGCATATGTGTATAAAACAGAGATGATTGCAGGAAATCCTTTCATCTCCTTTGCTATGTTTTCTCAAGTGCATCTAGGCTATGATGCTGTAGCATAGAAGACATGCTCAAGTCATGTTTATGGCCTTTTTTCATTGTTCTTGAAATAGAGAAAGAAGTCTGTTTTCTAGTTTATTGGTATGAAACAGTGCAGTGGAATTAGTTATAGAGAACAGAATATTTATGGTATAATGGTCCTTGTGAAAAATATTGAAAATGTGACAATTGTAGCAGTAAATATTCTCCCAGTATTTCTGTGAAATACAAGATAATACTCATGCTAAAAGATTTTCAATTTCCTAATAGTATTTTTTGTCTGTAGTTTACAGAATATATTAAATGCTACACAGCATCTTAAAACCAAGTTACTAAAAGTCGCACTTTAAAATACTGAGACTCCAAAGTGGAATATACAAAAAGAAAGATTCCAGAGTTCAAGTCTGATACCTTAACTTGGTGTCCTAGTGTGTCATGTGATAGTTGCTTTCTTTCCACCTTTTTCTACTTTCCCAATTTCTGCATTATTTCATATTTTCCATGGAAGATGCATTTTTTTCTGTATTTCAGTGTGCAGTCACATGCATTAACTACAACCCTAACATAAACACTAACATACACCTTGGTTTCTGTATGATACTGTCATCAGTTGTAGTATTGTGACCAGTATTAAGGAATTCATCCTTAAATCTATTAGAGGATACAATTTGAGGAAGAGAAATGTGTGATTAGATGCAGGTGCTATCTCCATTTTGTATGAGAGGATCTGAGATAAAACATTAATAGTAAACTTAAACATTGAGGGCTCAGTTTGGAAGAGACCTCGCTCTTAAAGTGCTTCATATGTTAGGAAAACCCTTTTTAATTATAAGGTGAATATATGACTACTTGTCACTATTGCAAATCAGTCTGTAGGTATCAGTGGAGTGTCTGTAGGTAGTCAGAGTATGAAGAGCTGTTACAGGAAGTTAAAGATGGCTGCGTGCTCTGGGGTCTGCTCCTGCTGAGTTAATGCAGTGCGCAGATATCAAGCTAGGACCCAGTAAACACTTTCAGAGACACAGCTGTGCCTGGGCATACACACACACCGAGGTTGGGATGGAGATGCTCGGTGGTAAGGGAACAGTAACAATTGCACAAGCAATGTTATTCTGGCTGCTTTTGACTTTATATGCTAGATTTATACGCTCTTGGATTTAGCTTCTGAAACTAGAAATACTTTTAGAGGAATTCTACCTGTGAATGAATCACTTCCTAAAAGTTACCAGGAATAAGTCAAATATTAAGACTTTCAGTGCAGAACAGTACAATTTGAAGTGATGGAAGGACCTGATAATGGTAGTAAACTGATTATGAGAATCAGGTACTAAAGGAAGATGAAACACTTTTGCCATTGATTTTTGTGACAGGAATAATCAAAGTCAAGGCTCCTGGTTTAATTCAAGATGGTGTTAGTACTGCAGGCTGCCATTGTAACTTTTCTGCTTACATCTACTCTTGGTTCTTCAGCTCCCAGTGTGTCTTTTTTTTTTTTTTTTTTAGGACTGTTTCTCCTGTGTCTTTTGCCAAAACATCTGTATTTTCCATGGTGCCTGTCCTTTTCCCCAGACTTACTTCTCTGCCAAAGTGCCTTGGACATCTTTTCTCACTCACTATTTCTTGCTTGCCTTTCTGTTTTCCTCTTCCTTCTCTGCACTGCTCTGGAGTCAAGAGAGGAATCCAAGTATGCTGACTTCTCTCCTCACTGTCAAGGCATTGAATATGCTTCAAAATAAACTTCAGAAGGAAAATCAGACTCCACAGACAGTGGCATGGGCAATTTCATTCAATGTTAAGTCTGGAAGGGTCAGGCAAACAAATGCAGACTGTTAGAACAAAGTTTGGAGCAGGTTTAGTGGTAGACCTCATCTTTTCCTTTAGGATGTTTCCATCCTAAAGCAATGTTTCCATCTTGAATTGCATGCCTGTAGTTAAAAATGGTTGATTGTTTCTCCGTGCTTCCAGGCACTTTAAGAAGGCCTAGACTTATATTGCTTCAGGAAAGGGAATGCACACTAAGCTGTTATTTCATATTCAGACTGTTCTTAAACAATTGTCATGACAGTATGACTTGTGCTAAGGATGCCCTAAATGAAATATAGGGTGAAATCCAATGCACTTCAGTGTTAGACTTCCAGCTATAGTAACGCATAGTGCAGTCAATCAGTTCCATCCATTCCTCCCTCACTTTCTCTGGACCTTACATTTAGACTCTCCACTGATCCTGTAAACTGTACCATCAGTTTGTTAGTAATGGCATTGTACAGAACTCAATTGCAAAATGACCTTTTGCTTTACTGAAATGTTTTTTATTTGAATTTGTCTTCTGCTGATGGTGGCTGTTGACTTAAAACATTTATTTATTTATTTATGAGAATTTCCCCTTTTAATTCTTAAATTAAGTGGTGGAGACTGTCACTTCAATTTCTATTCATCATTAACATTTATTATTGTGACATTAATCTCACAACATATAATTTACAAAAATGTCATGATGGTCCACTAAAACAAAACATACTGGAATATAGTTTTCACTGAAGTTGTCAACTGAGCAATAAATTTTAATTTAACAAACTGACAAAAACTAGCTATTCAGAGCCACCATGAGATGCAGTATTAGTCTACACTGTTTCAATTTGTGCTAGCTGTAAATCTAGTTTTCAGTAGGAATATGCTAGAGATAAACGTGGTGCATTGTGTCAGCTAGTGGAAAATGGAACCTATTATCTTGTAGAAGCGATGGTGACAAGACCTGATAGCAAAGAGCATCGCCAACAATACGATTAATAACTTAAAAGGCAAGAAGGATCCATTGTTAACATATACAAGCCATAAAACTTCAGGTAAATCCTAGTATGAAAAAAAATCTCAATTTGAGAACTGGCAGTAATGGAAAATCTACCACAATTAATATAGCTGCCTAACAGTACTCATCATGAAAGAGACAACTGGAAATCATGCACAATTTTTGGAACCACGGCTAATTCGTTGGTGATTAAGTGTAAGGTCTTTGTTACTATTCTGAATTCAGCTTTGTAGAATCAAGTTTTCTTCTACCATTCATGCAGATTGGGACAAAATATTGGTAGAACCTCTTGTGACTGAAATGGTTCTGTACTGTGGTCAGATTACCAGCAGCTCCGTGCCTTGCAGCCTGACGCATGCAGTCTGACATTTCAAGTGGAGTTGGCAACTTTTTTCTTTTTCAAGCAGAAGTTGCTGTATTCACTGGAAGGTAATTAGGATTCAGAAGTAATTATTCTAAATACTTATTCTATAACTGGTCACCACTGAAACCTGCACTGATATGAATTTTAAATACTTATATGCAAGCACTGGTCAGCAAAAACTGAACATCTATAACTGCAAATAAGGCAAAGTATCTGCTGTTTTATTGTAGTGTAATAGTGTCCAAAGTAAGGACAAGCCTGTAGAATGCATTGGAGGGACAGGGTAAGAGCAATAAGGAGGCTCTCTAAAGGGTCTTGAAAGCAAGAGAGATTTTTACTAATTTATTGGGGGGAGGGGAGGGTGTTAGTGCCTGACTTCTTGTGGAAAGCATTTTTCGTTCACTTTCTTAAAACAGTATTTTGGTTCTGATGTATCAAACTGGCTTTTGACACTGGATATCTTCTGTCATAAGATGCGTATAAAGATCTGCACGTTAAAGGAAACAACTTGATTTTACTGAAACAGTGTTCTGAGCTGAAATATGTTCTGGAAGCCTGTGGGATAGGAAATCGTAACCCCATGTGGTAATGGTTCTTGGAGCAGTGCTTGACTGAGACAAAAATAGGCTCGGTGGCTGCTGCATTCATCCAGCAGGGGTGTGCTTCGATCAGGAGGAAGGGGGGTTGCTTGTGCAAGTGGGGAGCAGGACAGTGTGGTATGAAACTTGCCTAATGAGTGCAGGTTCATTACCCCAGACAGAGGCAGCTTTTCTGCCTCCTGAAGGCACTGATAAATGATTGGAGCAGGACTTCTTCCTCTTGGCAGAACCAGTTCAGCACTGATCAGGGCAGGCTGTCCCTGTCACCAGTATCTGCTAGACCACAGCTGATTGACTCAAGATGAGTTTTCATCATTTCTACTCCAGCATTGTGTTTTAGCAGTGTCTGTACAATGCTCAGCGTTCTGGCTTGATGCTGGCTGCACCCCCAGCCACTCACAGGGAAATGAAGAGGCTAAAACGATCCTACCCATTTTAAAATAATGCACAGTAGTATAAAATGCAAAACCAAACATTCTGTTTCTGTCATGTTCTGTTAGCTCAACCAAAATATGGGTAAGATGGAGTTTTTCCTCCCCCTTCTTTCATGCTATCTACCACCTTTGGCTTCTGATGTGCAGAACAATAACTTGTTGCTCTGTCAGTTCCATGTTTTAGATGTGGCTGTGTCCTCAACCCATCTGACCTCTTGCAGAGTGCTTCAGATCTGGACTCTCCTTTATGCCTATACCATTTCACATCAATGTTGCTTAAACATCTTTGTCCATGACACCTGTGGAATTGTTCCTGATCATATCTATAATCAGTTCTGATAAAATAATTTTGAGCTTGCTGCATTGCTTACTTTCCAATCACCTTCATTTTTCTGGCTCTCTTTCAACACTGCATCCATCATAACACAATTCTTGCCTATATTTTTTACCACACATTCATTAAAGCTTGCCTACCATATACTGGTTTGCTTAACTTTGAGATGTGACGGTAGTGCAAATACGGAAGAGTAATATGCAGAGTGTGGATGGAACAAACCTGGCAGTGCAGCAGACCACTGTGAAAGATGGAAGAGGATCAAAGAGGCTATTTAGTCAGGGAGTGTTCTGGAACCATGAAATGAAGGATGAAGGAAAGGAGGATCAGGATATACTGTAATGCTTGACTTAAACAGATCTAAGTTAATGCTGCTGTAAAAAGATGGTCATGTTTGCCTCCAAAGACTCTTCCACCTCTCCTGCATTGGCAGCATCTTTCACCTGGTCTGTGAATTGTCAGCTTGCTGATTCAGTAGTGAGTGGGCAGGGTAGGCATGAGGAAGGGATTATACTATTTCCTAGTACCTTGTCCTCAAACTGGTTTAAAACTGCTATAAAAGCATATGTTCATAAAGGTGAGTTCAGGGTGCTTTGAAAAGTAGAGGCAGAAGAGTGCCTGGAGGAGGGAAATTCTTTGTGTAGGAGGGAGCTGGGTCTTAATAGCTCTAGAAAAATACTAAGTAGGTGGGAAGGAGTAAATACTGTATCCTTTCTTCCCCTCCCCAAAACACTGGTGAAAGGGAATAATTGTGTTGGCTAAGCTATTCAATAAAGTAGTCAGGGAGTCTGAACCGCTTGTCAGCTGCAATCTGGCATATGACTTCAATCAAGTGAGAAACAGTTTTAATGCTACTTTGATTACCTTTCTTGTCTGCTGTCTTGCCTCACTTCATCCATCTGTTGTGCCCTTTCATTCCTGAAGATCTCTCTTTTTCTGCTCTTAAGAGTAGTGAACCTTTAGTATATGATTATAAAATGCTGAATGTAAGAGGACCTTCATCTCTGCCTGGGGCTTCTGCCTTCCTGCACTGATATTTTCAGTGAGAAACAGTCTGTCTGGGCAAAGATAATCTCTGTGAGGGGTGCCCAGTTAATAAAAGATATGAGAAAAAAAAAAAAACACTTTCACTAAGGACCTACCTTAAGCTGAGCCAAGGCCACTTCCAAATGAAAGCATACAGCCATATGGCTAATGTGAACTCTTCTGAGTGTTCCCATTAGTTAAATAACAGGTTTGCTGTGCTTGACGTAATAGGGCTTGATATAGATGAAGATAGAGGAGAAAGGAAATCTAGTAGAAAGCATCAGAAAATGTCTTCATTTATGTTTACATATAAAAAGTAAAGTCTTATCAGCAATGACATTTTAGAGTATATTTCAAGTTGAAAACTAATAGGTCTCCACCAAATAAGAGTGTTTGTAAGTGATATCACATTCTGTAAAATGTGATATTAAAAAACATGGTGCAAAAAATGCTAGCTAGCAGATCTCTGAAGCAGGGCTTTCTTAACTCTGAACTTTAGAGTCCAGATCCAGTTCATGTCTTATATAGTATGTAGCAACTGATCTTTGTGTTTGTGTATCTTTAGCTTGATATTTAATTTGAATTCTAATTCTCTCATAATTAAATTTTCAGTCCTTCTCTTCCACCCTGATAACTAACAGAGAACCTTTAAAACAATGAATAAATCTTACTAGCAAACATAATTCCTGGATCACTTAACTGAAATTCCCTGATGTCCTGTCTTAATTAACACTTGAACTGCGCTGTTGGCTGAGCTGATTTCCATAACCCAATGTACTTCCATGTGAGGGATCAACTCTGACAATGCCGAAGCCTTTTATATCTTGTGTAGTTCTGGCCTGTAGCAGACTGGGTTGGTTTCTCTTCAAATAGTCTTTTGTAATAAATCAAGATAGGTTGGTCATTGGCAGCAATCCTGGAAATCATAACTCATCTTCGAGAGTAAGCTAGAGCCCTGAAAAAAAAAAAAAAAAAAAAAAAACAACCAACAACAGCACCACAGAACAAAACAAACAAAAAACCAGCATGACACTGATCCCCAGCTGTGGATCTGCTTTGTGCTGGGAGGTGGTGTTGTCCTTGGCCAGCTGAAAGGGAGGGAGAATGCTCCTCCTCTTTTCAGCAGAGTCCTATTATTCACCCAGTTTGATTGTAGCTTCTGGATTTTGGGATAAATTAGCATGTTTCCCTATGTGCATTTCCTCTAACATATCAACAATCAAATATTAATTGCCATTTGTTTTCCTTAATTTTGACTAGACTTTTGAAAAACTTGAAGTTTCTGAGGAAGGATGGATTTCTTCAGAAATCTGACATGATTTCTCGTATCCAGGAGAATCTGGGGGGAACAAATTAACCAGTTGCTGTTTTGTGCTACCAACAAGTTGAAGCATGTCTCAGCATAATTCTGTTAGATATGCTGCAGATTATTTCTGTGATGTGTGCTCATGACATTTGTTAGAGCTCTGGGCAGATTTGGCCTCAATATGTCTGCATTTTTCTCTTGTCTGTTTGCTCATTGAAGTTACAAGCAGAGGATGGTTTCTGTAGTTGTAATTATTGTCTTAAAAAAGACTCTTATCTAGTCAAATATGTTCACATAGTGGTGTGAGGATATGCCCAGCACACCAGTATAGTCCTGGCCTTCACTGTCCTGCTGGGTTTGCTCATGCAGTGCTGTGTAACAGCATAGTTCTTCCTTTTGTTGAATACCTTAAAATAGATCATTTATACATCACAGGTTGTCATGATTCAGTGTTGAAGTGTTTAATCTCCTTAAACATTCAAGGACTGTAAAATAACTTTAATAAACATATGATTTCATTAGGTAGCAATCTTACAGAGAACAGTCTTATTAAATTATGGCCAGCTATACGTTCAGCTGCACCTTCTGTGTGCTCAGTTCCCGAATGGACCAGTGAACTGAATGGCAGTGCTACAGAAAAGACCTTGCTTGTCGCGGAGGGGAGAGCTCCATATGTGCTCTGTACTGGCATTGTGCTAATGAATATATGCTCAAAGCTGCATACTGTGAGGAGAAGAAACTAGAGCTGGTTACCGCAAAAAGGCAATTAGAAGTGTAGAAACATGATGATGATTTTTTACAAGTGAAAGAGTCAAATGAAGTTATGAATCTGCTGAGCAGGATGCATTCATATCCCCCAGCCCTCTTTTGCATTCTTGACTCAACATTTGCAGTACACTCCGTAGCTTCCCCATACAACGATGTTTTAATTCTTTCTTTCTCTTGAAAGAGAGAAATATGATCAATATGCAGCATGAAAAGCTAAACAACTGTCTCCTAAAGTGATTTTAATACAGCAAGGAATCAAGCACAGTGGTATTTTAATGGTACTAAAATTATTTGTTGGTATTATGTCTTTATGTCTTGAAGTACAAAACTACACTGCTTGTACCACGGTGTCCTTTGTTTTGGAGCTGGAAGATGGCATTTTGAGATGGTTTTGTCCTAAAAGTAATTATAAATAAAAACTGGGCTCCTTTTTTTTTTTTAAAAAAAAAAAAAAAAAAAAGTCTGTCATGTACCTAATTTTCTTACCCTGTCAAGCAGATGAGACTAATAAATAAAACTCTTCAAGATGCATGTTACCTATTCAGGCAGGTGTTGGTCCTGCAAGGGTAATAAAAATTTGGAAGGAAAAACACACGATCTGTTTTATGGACTTATATTTAATTGGCTGTTCTAAATGCGATCATTAAAAAGGCTGTAAATAAAACTACCAGCCCAGAATGCAGAGTATTAAGAAATTCTTTGACAAAACCGCATCACCTAAACAATTATTTTTCAACAGAAAATTAAAGAATATTTCTAGAAGAAAACTAAAGATAATACTAAATCCAACAGTTAATGGTCATTCAGTGTGTTAAAACAAACGCTGTCAGGAGAACCCAGGTACCGTGCAAGATAATATTTTCAGAAGCTATCAGCAAATGCATGTCTCCCTTCACTGGGAGATGGGGGCATATGACCTTTACTGCAGCAAATTTATATGTTAAGAATAAACTGTAATTCTGTTGTGACTCTGATGTTTGGACCAGAAAAATAAGTATTAATATTGTCTTATTGCACTGGGGAAAGTAGACACTTAAAATTTGTATACTTTCCATTTTTAATGTTGTTTCACAGATAATTTTGTCTGTTTTCTGAGAAGTTTACTGCAACTTCAGAGAATCTCAAGGCATCAAAAAAATACTTTTTTGTGTGTGTGATCTCTTTTTTATTTATAAAAGATTACTTAATGGAATTCATTCTTTCCAACTTGCACACTTATTTAAAAGTCAAAATCTAGCTGCCAAGCAAAATAAACACAGCAGGGTAAGCTGCTGTGGAAAAGCAAGGCATCAATATGTAATTTCATTGAGCTGACAAAGTGAAATCATAACATTAACCTAATAATAGCTTTGTGGAAAGCCAATCATAACAACATTATTTAAATATTGTAATAGATTTTGAATCGCAATAAGCCTTATAAGATAAATTCCTTTCTTTGCCACAGAGATGCATGTTTTCTTCACTTACAGACTTGTGATTTATAAATCAAACAGCCTGTAGTAAAGCAGGTAGGGCAATTGGCTTTGTCCTAAATATTCTGTAGCATCCTTGGCTACATCCTTGGTATGGTGTGGTTGGATCAGATGGCAGTCTGAGATGCCTTGCTTGGGAGGTGTTGTTCTGCAGCTGTCCCTGAGGATGTTCCTCCTAGTCTCCAGGAGTCTCTCAATAGCTGTGGTCACGTATGGGGGTGCTTCGATCTGTCTGCACAAACAGTTTTATTCTTACAATGATCCTTACAAATGATCTTACAGATCCTGTAGGACCACCATCAGCATTTCATACTGATCTCAATGTTGGTTTGGAAGTAAGCCTGGCATGGGGAGGTAGTCCAGCAAGATACAAAACTCTGCACTGCTGTGGACATAGCACTCCAGCAAACCATCCTGAACATGGTAATAGTAAAACTTGTTTTGCTAATTTAATTATTAGATGTTATTTCTTTTCCTTCTGATTCAATTGATAATGGTAAAAATGTTGATCTGTCAAAACCTGGCAAATAAAAGTCCTGAGAAAGGAGTTTGAAGCTTGAACTGGGAAACTAATTAATAGTTCTTCCAGTGTGTGTTGAATTAAGATGGTCTTCAGCAAAAGTAAATAGGAACTGTAACCTTTACTGTTTTTTGGGACGCCTGAGGAGTACTCGATTATGTTTTAATAAAGAAAGCAAAGTGTTTTTGCATAACTAATCCCTGTACGTCAAAGGTCAGTGAAACTTCATTGCTTCCCCCTCTGAAATATAACTGTATGTAATCTCCAACATAAGAGTGGAGAAGCCACTTGTGTCTTCACATATAATTTCTGGGATTTACAGAACCTTAAGCTGCAGCAGCAACTGCTGTGGCTGTGGCACAGATAAAACATGGCTTTATGCTGGGAGCCCTAACATGGGACATGGAAATGTTTGGGTTAAAAGAATGTCTAGAAACTGATACTTAAGAGGTTGTGCAGGTTCTTCTGCTAATCAAAGCGCTAATGCCTTTCGTATTATGCAAATCCTATTGTATTACATGTGTATAAACTGTACGAATATTGTAATTCCCTAAATAATAGAAATGTGGTTTAACAGGGAATAGGTTTTAAAATGATAAGGCAATATATGTTTGAAATAACTTGTAGTGTAGTGGTTGACAATGAGGAGTAAAACTAAAACCCACTCTTTTATGATTTTTTTTTTTTGGATTCTGGAATAATAAAAAGCTGCATTCTTCTTTCTGCCCTATCTTAATCATGTGCTACTCCCTGAGGTCTTCAGCTGCTGTGTGCTGTCAGCCCTCTGTAAAGCCATGACACAACACAGCAGAAAAATTGAGCTTGCGTACCTCAATGTTTCTTCATCGTGTTTTCATAGTGATGTAAGAAAGGTTGATGGCTTTGTAGCAGCAGACACAATTTGCAGTTGAAACCACTCCCTTATGTTCATGAACTTAGAACTATGTCAGTGGAAAAAACGTTGTTTTTCTGTAACTCAACTTATTTATAAGTGACTCAAAATACATGTTTATTCTTATTGCCTTTCAAGTTACTGGTACCAGAGGAAGAACAGAATTTCTTATTGGAAAAATAGATGAGCTGTGAAACTAAAAAAATGACTGAGTTATTCAAATATGAATACATGTTTGTCTCCTGCAGCTACTGTCTGAGCTCTTCATAAAGGGTTGGCAGTGCAAAATGTTCAGTATGGATATCTTCCCTTTCTCTCCCTGATCCTTCCTTACATGTCAGCTCCTCAGGGTTCAGACACTGGCATGCTGCAACACCAATAAACAGCTGGTTATGAGGCAGGAGGTGTAAGGCAGGTTACACCACAGGCACCAAATATGAAGTGCAGACTCTTGGGTGAATGTCCTAAATGGCTCACAGTAATCTGCAGTTCTATTCCAGGCCCTCAAAACTCTGCTCTCAAATGCGTATATATATATTTTAATCTATTAGCAGAACTGGATTATCCTGTGGGTCACGCAGTGAAGAAGCTTGCTCACACGCGTTTGGTGCTGAGTTTGGTCTCCCTTCAGGTGAATTAACGCTGTAGTTCTAGATGCAGTGGTACTAGTAACAGTTAAAACTTGACTTCTAAGGATATTATAACACATTTGTTTTCAGCAGGGACAGGAAAAGGGACTTCTTGGACTGAATGTGAAAATAATTTACTACTTTTGTAGAAGTAAATTAATATCACTTCACAGCAAATCACCTTCACTAATGTACGTAGGCTGAGGAAGCCTATAAACCCTTATAGCAGAGTCTTGTTAAGGAAGGCAAGTTATTTTCCAATGAGAACAATTAAATATTTTTTTCATATCCTGCTATATACCAAAACAAGAAAGTAATCTAGGCAGGAAGTAGCTAATTTGATTTTTAAAATTATTGCAACTTACAAAACACTTTTACTTTAAAATCAGGAATGGCATGTGAGTTATATTATCAAGTGTAATAAATTGGAAAAAAGAAGCTTTAGTAATTTTGTTGCTTTAGAGCCTGCGTTGTCTTCAAATTACCTCTTTCCAAAAACTTCCAGGGCAGTCACCTGCAATAGCAGTGGCTGTCTTGCAACCTTAGTCCTTCATATCAAATGTACAACAAATGTTGAGTGTGTTTAGGCAGTTTACTCAGTAAACTAAAGCCATAAACTCCATTCTCTCTCTGTCCCACTAGCCAGAGGAAGCATGTGACAATTCAATTTACTGTTGAGGTGTAAAGCAACTCGCCTCTGGAAATGACTGAAGTCTTTCTAGTTGTTTTCTCCTCAGCAGTGTTGTAGTTAGTTGCTCAGCATGTGTTAACTCGTGCAACTCAGGTTTCAGCCTTTGGCAGGAGAAATTTTACAAGCACTTGGCTGAAGCCTTGGAAAGGTTTTAAGGGAGATCTATGTGGAATATAAAGCTAAACAGCAGTAAATTGAAATTGTCCACGGCAAACAATGCTGTTTTGAGTTTCAGCAGCAAGTGTTACCAGCTCCTGTGTGGTCTGGCAACTGGCTTCTGTAGAGGGGTGAGGGAGAAGCAGGGAGTAATTACTGGCAGCTAGCAACTAAGTTATAAACAGTAAAATGGACAATTGAAATAGCATTTGGGTTTATGATGTTTAATATGCTAAGAAATTATAGGCTAATGTAAGGAAAAATGCAGCCATGATTGCTGTGCCTGGGTAAACCATTAATGGTAGATAAGTTGTTCAAATTAGTTGCTACTACAGTGATACAGATCCTTATTTGATCTGAAGTGGCTCATTTTGGCAGCCCAAAAGGAGGGGGGGAGTTAGTTTTACAGCTCCTAAAAAGAGAAAAAAAAATGATCTAAAGGAGTCTAAAGACTCCTTTATAGCTTTTACTATCAAACTGTCAGAAAACTTTCTCTGTGAAGGAAAATTATTTCTTTAGGTTGCAATTATTTCAGTTTATCCTTTTTAAGCAATTACCACCAAAAAAAAGTCATGTTCTTTCTCATAAATTATGTTAAATGTTGAGGTAGGTCAGTGTGTGGACTGGTCAGTTGCAGTCAGAGCAGATGTTTCGTGTGGGCCAGAAACTAGATGTTATATATATTTATTTTTTAGCTTAAAACTTTGCAGGTTTAATGATTTCAGTGTGAAATCTGAATGTGGAGTACTGGGGACCCCACTTAAGTGTGATGGGCAAGGGATGAACTTTGTGTTACCTAAACTTGGACTACTGAAGTTACTTTCTAGTCAGTCAGCAGAAATTCAGAACTCATCATTTGTAGATAAATTTACTGATGTGTAAGAGCAACAAAACCATCAAAGAAATTGATGTCCTACATTCACTGTCCTTAAAGTCAATTTCCACCACATTGTTCAGTTCCCGGATGTGAAAATCCAATCTTGCTGAAGACTGAGGCTCTTGCCATTGACATTGTGTAGTCAGGAAGGGATTTCCTTTCCAATGATTCGCACTGATTCAAACAGGATAGCGCTTATTGATTGCATCTCTGCAATACAGGCATTTGCATTTCCTCTTCCCATTTTTCCTCTAGGAGAGTTTTATGTTTCATATGTGAAAAGATCAACAGGAGTAAAAAGGAATTATGAGACAGGGAATTCCTGTGGAAGATTAAAGTTATTTATACAGTTTAAATTACACTTGTAATAAATTTGTACAGGAAATGAATTAGGATGGCTAGCTTTTATGGAAAAGGGATTGATTTTCATAGTGCTTTTTTGTATTCATTTCACTCTTTTTTTTTTTTTTTTTTTTAAACCACATAGGATTATTTTCTAATTAATTCAAACTCCACATAGATTGATAAGTGACTTCTAATCTTTGGTCACTCCTCCCCCTCTATCTGGAGCCTCACTAGCTGGTTTTAATTTTGGGGCGTAATTACTCAGAGGCAGTAGTATAAGCAATATTAAAATGTTTCTTTGCTGCTTCTCCAGCTGTGCTTTCAAAATATCTCTTTGGGCTTTTGTCCATTCATTGCTGAAAAATGCTTCCCCTCTACCAGCACCAGGTAAATGCTTATACCATTGCTTTTGGTAGCAAAGCCCTTATTTATGGGTGTATGATATTGTTGTTAGATGGAGCACTGAATTACTTTGAGGAAGCAGCTTTATCATTTGCTCAAGTAGAAGAGCAGGAATCACACTGAAACTACAAAACAGTTGCCTTAGGACTGTAATAAGAGGGACTGGCCCCGCAAGGCTTTCTTGATGTTATTCCCTAATATTGCTGCCAAGCTGGTCCCAGTCATGCATGCAATGCCAGCGCTGAGTGCTGCAAACCCTACAAGCCCCTTACCTGTTTGAGGCACTGCTGCTTGTACTGTTGCTCACTGCTTGCTTAGGTTCCCACCCTGCATGCTGTAGTGGGAGTGCAGACTGACCTCCAATTCCAACTCCCATCTCCTGAAGCTTTCTACCCAAGATCCTACTGAATCGTTTTAATTTAAATAGCTGAACTTGACCATTATCTGTCATGAAAATGCTCTTATGTGGCTGAATGCAGAGTATTGTGTTGCTTTGTCCAAGATGTACTCAAAAGGTCAAAAGTTTTTGGACAATTTCTGAACTACTTATCCTGTATATATACGGTTTTGAGCTGGAGGGTATTGCCTGGCCTTCCAGTCAACCCAGAGACAGTGAGCATGAGTCTGCTGGAAGGAGAGGACAACCTAGAATAATCAGCCATCCTTCTGGGTGACAATGCCCAGTGCCCTTTGATGTTCATTTTCTGTTTGTTATAGGACAACTTTGAGACCTCAAGGAGCAGTTACATAATGTCTATTTATTGTTCCATGTTACAGTTAATGTGCACTAGTGTGTGGTCTGGCTTATTCATCAGTCTTGTTTAAAAACAGTTTAAAAGAATATGCAGCTTACTGGCATTGTTTCAGCTACCACCAACCATGCTCCAGTATCTAACTTGAAATTACTGTGATCACTAAGTTTAGGTGCCCATATAGTTTATAGCCAGCAAGCCTGTGTGTAGCATAGCAACTTGGAATTGAATTTGGGCTCATCTACTAAATGGATTGGACAGAATATGTAATAACTTTGACAACACTATCAGCCAGGTCATCTAGGAAAAAATGAATAAGCAATGTAATGGCATGTATTTTTTCTCTAATTCTTTTCTTCCATGAGCTCCTTTAAAAAAAAAAAAAAAAAACAACTCTTTGCAGTATCTTAGGATTCTTAATAAATTATATATATATATATATATATATATATACATATTTGTTTTGAAACTGAAAGGAAAGAAATGTAGAGCAGCTTTTGTAGAAGCTAAATATTGCAAATGTAATGCTAAGGGTTAATTTTTTCCTCTTTGAACACACGGCAAATCTCTTCAAAGTTATCCTGCTCTCTGTGAGTACGGCACCCCTATTGACATCAATTGGAGTTTAATACAAGCAGATATTGTAGAATAGACTTCAAGGGAACCCGTGTGATGATCAGAGGAGAGAATTTAACTCTTATTACATAGCAACTGAGAAAATAAATTATATATTGGAAACTCCACTTGTATTCACAGCTGGCAAAAGAGCAGTGTGTAATAGAGGGTGAGAGGTACCCTATGGTCTGATTCTGCTTCCAGCAGAAAGAAGAGATGCAGCATTGAGCACAGGGTATCAAAACTTTAAATGGGGGCTCATAATATCAAAACTGCTCCAGTAAATGCTGGGAGTATGGAGGCTGATTTGGCTATAGAGATGTGTAAAACAGATGTTTCAAGGTTATCCTGTAGGAAGAGGATCTAATTACCTCTTCTGGACAGGAGGAAGCACCAAAGTCTACATGTCTGCTCTTTTATTTGGTGCTTTAAAAGCCGGGAGGGGCCATATTACCTCAATATTATTTTTTTTTTTTTAGCAGTCACTTTATCCCATTATCCCATCAGACGATATAGTAGTTGTGATATCATTTATCTGAGCTACTTAAACGTTATAAATGGTATATCATAAGTGGAAAGCCTGTAGAAATGAGTGCATGCCATGTCTAGTTGGGTAGAAATATATTGGTATTTCTACACTTGCATGGTACAGGTCAAATTGGTATCTCACTAGAGCTCTTCAGCTATGCATTATTTGGGAACTAGTCACATGCTTTTTTCTGCAGATCAATAGCAGAGGAAAACACATCATGGAAATTCATGAGAGACTTTAACTGTGTGCAAGTCTCATGAAAGGTTAGGCTTACAGATGGCCCTATGCTCAAAATGTTAAATCAAGCAGGCTGTTACTTGACTACCAAGTTCATACAGCCTGCATATGTTGCTGAGATAACTTTGGAAACTGCAATTTTGCATTTAAACCCTGGGGCTGCAGAGCTGCAGCAATCCTGCTGGGATAGAAACACGCTTGTTCTCAATTCAGTGAGTGCCTTTAGTGGTGGTGTTTGAAATGTGCATTGCTCGTGTATTCCAAGTATGAAAATGGTAATTGCCCAGCAAGTGAATCATGGAAAATCATAGTGCGAGGGATATTTGTGATAGGTCTCAAGAGCTGACAGCTGGGCTAATTAGTGCTGAAGAGAGGATTTGCCTTATCCCATGCAAACTACAGGCTTGTGATTCTTATATTGGGTTGATAGTGGAAGGCAGGGGAAAAAAAAAAAGCTACAAAACTTTTCAGGAATATAATTGTTGTGGAAAATCCCAAAGGTGTTTTTTTTTTTTTTTTTTTTTATCATTTGCTCTCAATGAGACTGACCCTATGCGCTGTCTACCTCCCCCTGTTGGCTGCCACTGCACTAAATGAAAAGGTGGTTGTATGTCTTTTTTTTTTTTTTTTTAACACTTCAGCACTTTTAAATAATGAACAATAATGCAAGTTTCCTCTCAAAATAAGAGGGAAAACAATCAGTGGCTCAGCTGTTGCTGGAGGTTATAGCCAAAACAATATTTCCTTTATGATTTGGAAGAAACAAAGCTGGCAAAATGTTGATATGCAAGTTACTTTATATCTTTGACGCTATTCATAGCCACCTCTACCATAGTGATAAATTTCCCGAACTGCCATCTGTCACTATCCTGTGATTAAAAAAATAAAAAAATTAGAAATTAATCCCAAGATTATGTACAGCATCTGTGGGTTCAGTAGCTGGGATAAAACCATCCTTGCTATTAATTTTGATGGCAAAACCCCACAATGGGTAAAGAAAAACCATCCTCCCATCATGTAATGCTGGATAAATGGATGTGTGACAGCTGTGTATAAAACGCATATCAATGTATATGGGTATTTAAGACCTGTTTTATCCTGGCAGCTTTTTGTGCTTCATCAGTATAGAGTAAAATGCAATAGGCTTTCATTAAGACTGCAATTCAATGTCAAACTGACAAATTGACTTACTGTAAGAAAAACTTAAGGATACCATGGCTTCATTGGCATTTTTAAAAGTGTGCCAAATGTAAGTTAATTTCTGTATATTCATTTTTAAAATTCAAAAACAAAATGGTTTGTTTAAATTGTTTCTTTTGCTGCTTATTTTAGTAGTGTCTCACCTAGCTGGTTCAATAGTTCCTTTATGACAGGGAGAAAAGACTTGAGACAAAAAAAATCTTGACCAGAAAAAATCTCTTGCAAAGCACATAGGATCCTTCAGTGCAGATCTTTACTTGCACAAAAGGATATGGCATAGAAAGATAGCAGTTGAAGTACCATCTCTGACAATGCATGAATGCAAGCATGAATTGAGATTAGATTCAAATGATTTAAGTTATCAGGCAAATAGGGCAGATGCTTCTGAAGTGTAAATATATCCTATACTTGTCTAAGAAAAACAGAAGATGTTGGGAATCTTCAGTGAAGAAAATAGTGTTTACAGATTTATTTCAGGCTTCTTGTAGTGGTCAATCTCATTAATAAATTTCAACTTGACGAAAATACTTTATCAAATATTTTAGTTTAAAAATATTTTGAATTTGGAATGTTGCTGTTGGCTTTAAAAGCTTGTCTGTTTGGTCTTTGACTTCTGCTGTGTATGAAATAGGTGGCCATGCATAAAGGTATGCAAGCCTAACATATTTGAATGTGGTTATAACCTGAGGTGCAACTACTGTTGCTCTAATAAAGCCTGTGATACAGAGTTCAAAATTAGTTGATACAAGAATTAAGGCCATAAACATCACTGATGCTTTTATTACCTGATGGATCAAATCAAAATACGTAACTCTGAGCTGCTTTTGTTTTCAACTGCATTTTGTGGCTAAAGCCAACTGCTGTAACAAATGGTATTTTTTTCCCCTTAAATCATCGCAGGTTACTGGAAGAGATTTTCTGTATTGTGCAGAAACAACTTTCTACCTTTGTAGTATGCATTTCTCCACTGAAATGTATAAAAAATCAGGATAATTCCAGAACAGTTAGCATTGAATCTGGGGGAAAAGATAATGTGCTACTTATATGTTTAAGCATCTAAAAGTAACATAATAGTAAATGTGAGTGAACTCCAGCAAATGTCAAAGGTAGCTTTCTTTTGCAGGTCAGGAAGACATTTAAATTTACTTTTTACATTTTAAAAATGAGTTCTAGAAAAAAAAAAATCAGTCTCCTTCAAATTATTTCTTAGCCATAAAGCAACTTAGTCATACAGTTTTAAACCTCCAATGTAGTCAATAGTGTGTGTCAAACTAAATATTTTAAAACAACAACTATTAATTCTGCCTAATGGGATTTTTGTTCTGTGTTGGGTTTTTTTTGTTGTTTTTTTGTTGTTAGTCTTTTTTTTAAAAAGAAAAAAAGTCTTTTTTTTAAAAAAAAAGACTAACTTTGGGGTAGCTCACTTGTTTATCCAACTCATGACTTCAGAAGAAGTAGTGCTGCAGGTGCGCTGATATATCACCATAGGTACACTAGTCTGTAATAGTTAAGCCCAAACCAAGCTTTCTAGGGAGAAACTGTTGGTGAGGACATTGCATCTGTCATCTCTACAACCAATGTTTATGCAGTGTATTTGGGACACCACGAGCTTGCTCTGACCCTTGATCTAAGAAAGAAAAGAAAAACCTAATGATGCATCGAGTATCTTTTACTGAATTTTACTTATTCACAAAGGATAAAAAGACAATCGTAAAATATCTGATTTCTTGAGCATGGTATGAATCAACAACAGGAGGCTCTTCCCTTGCTAACCATTTCACGGCCTCTTGAGAGGTTAGCAAGTAAGTACAAATCTTTTTTCATAAAAATCTACCAAGACTACTGTGTGGGTTTGTTTTTTGGTTTTGCTTTCTTTTTGTAGTGGAGGGGATGTGTGGAGAGGGATTTAAGTTAATTTTTAGGGGGTGGGATGAGTTGGTTTCATTAATCTTGTTTGGTTATCTTCTGTGTATTTCATTTCTATCTTTTATAAGCATGCTGTCCCCTTACACAATTTCACCAGTTGATGCTCCAGTAGTATGCAAACCTTGACTGCTATACCAGACTCCAGGAAAATACTGCCTTTTATAATCCTCTGCTTGCTACCTCTTACTGTTCCAGGAGGAGACTTGATTTTTCTTTTTTTTTTTTTTTTTTTTTTTTGTGTACTACTTTTTCTTTTGGCAGAGATTCCAAGCTAGATGCGTACACCACTAAGATGAGGAATCACACTGGTGGAGGGGATCCACCAGTGCTCTGATTTGTATGAATGGAGTTGTATCTTAGAAACTGCAGGCCCTTAGATTTGTAGTGCCCTGTGCTGGGAGATGCTCGAAGTCCCTCATCTGGTGTCACATCTTAAGTTTATCTGCCTTGCTTCAAGTGCTGTTGTGTGAGCAATAGTCCCAGAGAGCCAAGGGAGAAGTATGAACAGCTTTGTACTCAACATCTGTGGAGAGGAAAAAAAAAAAAAAAAGCAACCTGGCAGACTCTGAGAAATGGCTATTAACTTTTCAGCTATAAGCAGCCTTTATTTTGACAAAAAGGGAGGGAGATGAAATTAGAATTTCCTACTATTAGAGTAAAAAACTCACCATACACTAAGTTAAAAGGCTAGGAATATTGTACCCATTAGGCTGTAAGGAAAATGTCACTGTGCTTCTTTAAAGAGCAAAACATAAATGCTATAGAAGTGCTACAGTACAAGTTAACAAGTGTTGCAGTTAATTTAAAAAGGAGAACAAGAGCAGTGGAAATAGCCCTCTACACTACAGGGGAGTACTGCTTTGATGTTCATGAGCAGTGTTTCTGCTATTACGTGTTGAGCCAGACTCCTGACCACATCCCAGGTAGTGCAATTAATCGCATTAGAAATCCATTAGGGCTGAAGGAGGAGGAGGTTCTGCAGCCTCTTCGTTCTGTGGTGAGGTGTCAAGGATGGGGAGAAGAAAGCACGAGCAAGAGGCAAACTGGGAGGTCCTCTCTGGTTTTGACTCATCAGTCTGATCAAATACGAGGCTAGCTCAAGTCTATGAAGAAAGTTCTATCTTCTGGAACAGCTTGGTCCCTGTAGCACTGGACTCCTCAGGGTGTTCTTTTCTTACTATGTGCTATGTAGCTTTTTTCCTCAGTCTTTGTCATTTAAGTCAGACATACAAATATAAAATGGCAGTCACAAACACTGCTCATTGCCTGAAGGGCTGCATATCCATGCAGCATTGGATGGATTATATCAGGGTATCACCACAGAATTTCCATCTGCAATAGCTGTACTCACGTTGCTCAGGATACGCAAAACACCCATAGAGCCCCTCTGAACTTTGACAATAGCGTTTTGTATAAATTGCCTCACTTTTCCATTTAGTAGGGAAATTTTTAGTTTTTAACAACTACACATCAGCAAATGCTTCTCGGTGCAAAATGCCTCAACGCATGGACTTGGGCGACAGTATTTCCCCCACCCTACACACCTATGACACACCCTTGGACAGACAAAACCCGTTTGCATGGGTGCTGGGGTGCAGACCAATACAGCTCCATTGCAGCAGGTGGATGCAGCACGGTCTGAGACTGCTGTTTCCCGGTAACTGGTTCCATGCTTTGGGGGCACTGAGTTATTGAGAGGGGCAGAAAATTACCTTCTAACCTGATGGGTAGAGGACTTGCTTGTGAAAGTCTGATTCAAGAAGGGAAGAAAAATATAAATACTGAAATATTCATTGGATCAGAGTGGAGCAGCAGGGTGTCCTGGTGCTGCTGGCCTCTTCTGCAAAGTGAGGAGGTGAGCTTAGCTCCTGAAGAATGGGAACTTATATTTCAGTTTGTCAAGACAAAAATGAAAACTCACCATTTTAGTTCCATCTAAAAGGTTAATTTTCAAATCAAGCTCCGTGCTCCCATTTTGATTACTGGCACACCCCTATTAGGATTACTTTAATTCACTGTTTATTCATTTTCAAAAATTTGATAACTTCTAGTAACTTATCTCAATTAAGAAAATTACTATGTATCTTATATTCCTATGGTGCTTCTATTTTTATTTTTTAAGCAAACCTGTAAACGTGTGTGGTTTTTTTTCCTGCAAAACTGTAAGGTGGATGCATTCAATAGACTTGCATGGTCTGGGAATCCAAGTCCTAGAAGCTGATCCTTCCTCACTAGTTGTTTCACTTTGACTTGTCAAGAAAGCTGAATGTTAGCATTAGTTTTCCTCCATGCATTTTTTGTCTTGTAAAGCTAGTACAGAATAAAAACCAGCACTTACCTTCTGTGGTACATGCACAGAAGTGTCATCACACCTGTCTGTGCCAAGGGTTTGTTTCCACTGGATGACAACTGTGTGAAGAGCTTGCTGTTAATTAAAACTAGACTTACTGCCTTTAGAGTTTTTAATCAAACTCTGAACAAAAACATTGACTTTCTGCACGGCGATCTTCACTGTCAATAACTATGAGGCCAGAGGTGGGATCTCTGGGAAGGGAGCAGGTAGGGAAGCAGTTTTCTGCTGTCACCTGCAATTAATGGAACAGTTCAAGGTCTCATTTTCACAAAGCACATACTTGGTTATCCTCCCCTGCCCGCACTGAGGAGCAGCTAGAAGTACAGATGGCATTTAACACTTTCAGTCTGCACTGATTGTGTTTTCTCAAATGAGACTCACAGAAGGTCTGGCTGCATGTACACACGGAGCCTTCTGTGTTTTCACAAGAAGTTGTTTAGTGTTTATCTGTCCTGTAATAGTAAATTTGAATCCTCTTGTTAGTAAGCATAGCTGCTTTATTCAGTATAAAATTTCTTTAAAGGGTTTAACTTTGCTCAATGTAGTGTAGAAAATCAATTTTTGCCTCCTGATAATAGGTAGCTGTATCGGAACATAAATTATGATGTTCATGGCTTTTGAGTGGCACTGCATACAGATTAGCAGCTGCTCTTGCAAGGTATGGAAAAATAAAGAAAATATGAGCATTTCTGGGTCAATCTACTGCCTTTTTCTACTTTTTGTTAATTTATTCTGTTTTTAAGACTTTATATGATTTTGCAAAAATTAAGGTTGGCTACAAAAAAAAAAAGCTATGCTGGTTCTGAGAGTAAAACATCTTGATAAAGTTTTGCAGCATATAACAGAGGGCAGGATTTGGGGAGGAAACGGTATTTATGTAGGAGTTTCACCTTCTGAAAGTTGTTAGATTCCTTGAGGTTGGTAGAGGGAACAAGAGCTTCAAAATTATGCAGGTTCTTGCTGTTGCTGTGGTGCTTGTGCTTAGGGGTATCAGTAAGGCCAGCACAGCAATAACTTAGTATTAGCTGGAGTAAACAGAAATTGAAGAAACTTCAATTGAAGAAACAATCAGTCAGATTCACCTTTGTACTGTATATGCTAGTATGTATTCAAGAAGGCGCCACTTTAAAAACACACAGCTGATCATGTCTTTTTACATTATTATTTCTATCTGCTAGCAGAATTGGAAATAAATTATTCATATTCCAATATTACTTAAAATACTTGCATTTCTGAAAGTGAATGGCACTTCATTAGTTAAAAACTGTAGTGACAATGAAGAGCAATGGCTTTTTTGTGTCTAATGGGACAGGGATTGAACAATTCCTGCCAGCATCTCCAACAACTGGTGGGCGCAGGCAAAGCTCTGGTAGCAAACCAGCTTCTTCTGGAATGGGTGACTCTTACAGTGGCCTCAGCTTCAGCAAGAATGAGATGTGAAATGTCTTGCAAAAATGCTACTTTTCAGAAGCATTATAAGGATGCTTGTAAGGGTGTAAGGATGCACCTCATAGTGAGGGATTCTCCTTTCAAACAAGTTGGGTTTCATGGTGGCATTTGAGTTCTGTCATTCTACATGTATGTGTGCTCACAGAGTAGCTTTTTCCTGGGAGTTTAGAGCACACTAAATTTATGAAAAAAACCTGTCTGACTTGAATAATTCTAGTGTAAAAGTAACTTAGCTGTGTTTGAAAATAAGGCAGATGGAGAGAATCTTCCTCCCCCTTCTTTTTTCCTTCCCAGTGCCTCTCCCAAGGCAGAACAGGTGAAAGGCCTCACTTGCAGTGGGCAGCCAGGAGTGATTTGGGTTGTAAAAGGGACTTGGCTTGTACACACCTCTCAGCAGTTCAGGGTGGCCCTGCCAGGTCCTGTAACCTGAAGTTTTTGTGGTCTGAGGTCCTGTGGCATGCACCATGAGAAATCTTCATAATGTGTGACTGTATTAGAGAGGGGAATTTGCTTCTCTCTTTATAATCCAGTGATTGTAACAGACTTAGTAAATTAACAAAAATTCAAAGAACTTTAAAGTACCGATAAGGCTTCACAAGATTAATAGAAACAAAATGTTTCACTGCTCAAAAAATTACTGCTTCAACTCCATATTTGACTGCCTTTGCACAAACCTAAAATCAGCTGTAAAACCTTTTAGTTAACAGTTCTAAGTGGTTTAAGAGTAATTATTGACTATAGTAATAATTCATAACTACATAAAATTACCCATTTTTAAATTAAAGATTACTGTTTCTGTGAAAAATCAATTATCTTTCTTACCTTTAAAACTTAAATTTAACACCTTTTAGGTTTTTAACTTTGTCTGATTTTGTAATTTAAACCACTAGTATAGGGCTTTAATGCTGCTTTGCTTTCAATGTCTGGTATATTTATAAATTTAGGACCAAATGTAAATCAGAAATGTGATAGCATGAATTGTCACACAAGGGAAAGATCTTGTAGTCTGTGAATGTGAGCACAACTGTGAAATGCAGGGACAGTTTTAGAATGTTTTATTTTTATTTGCAAAGAGTAGAAGCTGACACAGATCTGAGATGCTTTAGCAAGTATGCTCTCAATCTCTCAAGTGACTTCCCTCCAGGAATAGCCCTGTTGCTTGCTTTTCTACTCACATATGAGTGAAATCTATGTAACTACTACAGTCAGTTTTGCTGGATCTGTCTCAAGACTGACATTTTCTCTCACCTTTAATTGTTTTTAGACTTTTTTCTGTGTGTGTGCACTTTATAGCAGCATGTATTGAAGCAACATTGAATGCACTTCACATGCTCCTTCCAAACTTCACCTCGATGAGTGTGCAGGGAGCTGAGTGCTGTCACAGGGAACAACCTGGCCCAGCTGGGTTGGTCTGTTTCCTCTGGAGTGGATGGAAATGTGCGTTCCCTGTTGGCATGAGTGTTATCCTGGGCTGCAGGCAAATGTATTGATTTCTGAGTTTTCCTAATGTTTGCTTCAATTCTTACATTTCAATGTATGGCAAAGCCAGTTAACATTTGTCATTGATGATGTACTTTACAGCTTTGAACGTGGCTTGTATTCAGTGCATGCAGGGTCTGAGCTTGAGAGCAGGACAAGGCCCATTACTTTTAATGGTCTTCATCATGCAGGATGCTGGGATGATGGCTCTGTGGGGAAAACAGTTCCCTGTTTGGCAATGTGAAGGACATAAAGCAAGAATGGGATGCATTTCAGAGGCGTTCTGCCTAATGTTTATTTGAAACCCACAGAGTGACTTAATCAAAGACATAAGAGACATTTCAAAGAAGGAAAAGTGAATTGAATAGGTTCAGTGCACTTGGAGTAAGTAATTAACTATTGGTTTTCTGACAAGATCACACTTGATGGCCAAAGCCTTTAACTAGGAGTAGAAAAGAGAAACTGGCTTGATTAATCTTATTAAACCTCAGAAGTATCTTCCTCATCACCATTGCTGTCAGGGGTTTGGGAATCAAGATGGGCTACACAAACTGGCTTGGGTTGCTGTCCTGTTCCTCAAAGAGTAGGGACTTCATTTGAGGAGGCATTGAGTTCCCTCACTCCTAAGGGAGAAAGTCCTATGCAGTATGTCTTCTATGATGAAGTCTTCTGATGTTCAGTCCAGTTTTGTATTGAATAAAACTGGTAAATTGCACTGTAATCTGAAATAACACCAGGGCTTTTATGGCAACCTGGAGGCAGTCAGGGTTTGAGGCCAGGGTGCCTGGGCCAATGCATGGGGCTGAGTGGCCATACTCTCCAACAATACCCACTTGGCCTGTTCCACAAACACCCACCTAAACTCCTGATCTTATCTTGTTACACATGCTTCTCCCTTGTTTCCAATGAAAGGACCATGTGAGAAGTGTTGTTTTACGTGTTATTTCAGACACAGATACTAGTGGTGTTATGTAAAGGTAACTACATTTAGAAAAATAGGAATAAAACATGCTGCATGCAGCCAAGTTAATGCTGCAATAGAATTTGAATACCATCTTTTTTTTTTTTTCTAATGCTTGAGCTGAAAATGTGATATCAAATTATCTTATTTATCTTTGTACTTAAAGTGTGTCTAAAAATTAAAAGCCACTGCTCTATAGAAGCAAATATCAGTCCACTTTATCTTCCTGATGTACTGTAAATTGCACGCACAGAGGAGGTTAGTGGCTGAATGGGGGATGATTATGAAGATGAATGGGTGGCCGGGAGACAGAGTCAGTTTAATGAGCTGAGCAGTAAGGAGGCTGTAATTTTTATAGATTAGCGCTGAACTTGTCACTTACCGTCTGATACGACAACTTAGTTTTGGAATTACAGTATGTCAGAAACAAGCTCAACAAGCTCAAAACCAGAGGCAATCTGATTATCTCCCACATCATCCAAATTATAAGTGTAGTTCTCCTACAAGTACATTGCCTCTTTGCAATGTTTTATTATGTCACGAGTAATGAGCAGAACCCAGAAAAGTGTTTTATTAGTCTTCTGTTGGATTTTTTTTTAAGTTAACTTTTTCCTGTATTTTGCTGTGTTGGTGTTGCCTCCCAACCCCAGGCTGTCTTATTTGGGTGCATCAGGACAAGCCTGCCCCAGAGGAAGAAGGCCAATATGGGGAAGGACATGGTGAAGTCTCAGGACTGCCAATTTTGTAGTGTAGGGGTTGAAGACAAGGCACTTCCTTTCACTAGTGTGGCTTTGTTCTTGTGTTAATCCCTAGCTACTTCCTGACACATTTGCTCACCTTTTTTGTCACCTGGCCTCATGGGCTTCCCGTGCTCAGTGATGGTTCCCAACCTGGACAGACCCAGAGGCTGGAGGTATGGCTTCCTCCAGTGCACTGGAGGCAGAGGAATGTTATCAACAACAGCTTGTCACCAAGAAACCCGTCTCCCAGCACCAAATAACACCTTACCAGCCACACAATTGACCTCAGGGATGGGCACTGCTCTGTTTGCTCCCACTGCAGGGCCAGGGTGTGCTGGGGGCCTGGTTTCTGTTAGGGAAGGCAGCAGAAGAACAAATGCCTAGACTGATTTTTTTTTTTTTTTTTTTCAAACTGAGTGAAAGCCATGAGCCCCTAGTCTGGCACCGTTCCCAGAAGTATTCTTTTGCAGGCATGATGCTTTTGATAATGGCATCGCTTCTGGAGTAGCATACAAGGGATAATTATTGTTCCACAAGCAGATGACAGTGTTGATTTCTCCCCCTCATAATTCACTCAGGCTGCAGGTTGACTTGTTGAAAGGAGACTTTTGGTTTCAGACAGCTCTGAGACTGGAAGGGTGAAGGCCAGATTTGTTTTTATTGAGACAATGAGTATGTGTAATTCTGGAGATGGCTCCTGCAGCCAGCAGTAGGCAGAGCTGCTGTGGCTCTGTCTGTTTTGCGGGACCTCATTTTAACTTTGAGCCAAGTCCTGGGCAAGAAATGATGCTCTAGCCTTCTGTTCTGGCAGCATTTCCTTCAGCAAGTGCCTTATAAAAGGATGTAATGCTAGCAGTGTAGGGTTTTTCATATACCATGGTAAGATTTTGCTGCTAGTGTCTCCTCAAACCCTTCTGCTGGTGGTTTACCTTTCCAGTGAAAACATACTTTGTTCTGAAAGCTTGGTTTTCTCCTGATGTTTACAGTGCACAAGCCCAGCAAAGGTGCTAAAATTGAGATAACATGCTTTCCTTTCCTTAGCTGCTCAGTTGCCATTTCATTCTGGAAACATTTACCCTCTTTCTCCACATGTAAAACAAGAATAGCAAAATTGTCTACTTTTATTCAGCACTTGGATTTTTCAGCTGCCTCAGGGTTTTAAACAGACACTATTATTATGCACGTTATAAGCAAATAATTCCTGTTGTAGCAAGTAGCAGTACCTCAGCAAGGGCCCTTTTAAAACAGGGTTATTTACCACCATATATATATGTTATATGAGCTTCTTGAACACGCAGTTTTGCCAGCCACTGCCAGTGAAGGCAGATCAGTGTCCTGCTGCACCTTATCCCGTACCAGCACAGCCTCTTCATCCTGCCTGCTTGTGGGTGATGCTCTCGGGAGCAGTGGGTCCCTGAACATGCTGATGTGACCATGTGGCTCTTGATAACTTCTGCCAGCACACAAAAGCAGAGCTTTTAAAAATAATTTTCCCATGTGCCATGTGCTTTCTAAGCTTTAGTTAAATACAAATGTTAATCTGTCAAAACCTGAACAGATGAGTCAGTGATTTTTGTTGTGTGTAATCTTGTCTTTTTTAATGTAAGTGCCTTTTTTAAATGACCCTTTAAAAAAACAACAACAACAACAACAAAAAAAAACACCAAAAAATACAACACATTGACCTTTTAAAACCACTGTATGCCAGACCTTCTTAAGAGATTTGGCACTGACATTTTTGTCATAATGGAAGATTCATTAAGGTCAGTGATAAATTTGCTGCAATAAATACAGAAGAATTAAGAGCTCATCAGCATTACCACAGCGTAATGCTCAGTGGATTGAATTATGTACTTAGAAAGATGAATCTGTGGCAATTGGCAGGCTTCAAGAGAAAAGCTGTCTGTGTTCATGGACATGTGCATGCACGTGTGTGAGAGAAGGCAGGGGAAATGAAGAGAAGAAAAAGGAAATCAAAACATTTTTTGCTCGTTATTTTCTAGTCAGTAATATTTAGAGTAGGTACTACAAATCATGTGATTGCTCTCTCATTCATTGCCTTGTAAATGACATTTCTTGTGGTAAGCGCTGCGGTATGACTGGGTATCTGTCCTACTCCCCTCCTCTCGCAGAGCACGTGTAGTCTTTCAAGACATCCTTAGCGCAAACAAGGGTATTGATCATGATTGATGAAGCAACGTTAGAAGGTCAGCCCTTTACCTGCCCCCTTGGAGTAATTGGGCTGCAGTTTGTTAAAGGGTAACAGAAGAGATATTAAAAATGAAGAAATGCACTAAGTGGCTGTGAGCTATGCTCCCAGCTGTTCAGAACATCTATTCTGTAATGTGGCGCATCAATCTCATTCTTTGCTCAGGGTAGGAGTGTGGCAAGTCAAAAGCCTCCGATAGGCGGTCCTCACCAGCAAGATACAACGTTCAATTTAAAGAAAGATTGAAGAACATCAGTCTTCTCTTAAAACAATTTGTACAGAATAAATTTGGCACTTGCTAGCTATTCCCACAGAGGAGAACTGATAATAGGAGAGAAAAAATCATGTAACATGATTTAGGATTCCCAGAATGGGATTACTGTTGGTAATAAAATAGGAGGGAGGCAGGAGAGAGGAAGAGCTGACAGTAAGCTTGATGTTAATTCAGAACTCTCCCAAAGCCCTGAAAATTTGTCAGGGCTGTGGGTGCTGGGTACCTCTCAGCATCAGATCCTATCTGAATGAGTGTTCAGCATGCTGTCATGCTGGTTCTGACTGCCCCAGCTGGAGTGACTCTGAAACACTGGCCCTTGGGGCCTGTGCATCCTACAGAACAATCCTCTGTTGAAAACTGGTTTCAACTGCTGAATCAGTGTCTCACAGGGTTGGCTTTTGTTTTTCCTTTTTGTGAAATCATTAGCAGTTCAGCTACATCCATCCTGATGTCCTGTATTGATAGTAACAAAAAAAAAAATTGTGAAGCAGGTCACCCAGGTCAGCTCTGATGTACCACCTGGAGTAGCCCAGGATCCTCTTCTAAGGACATCTCTTCTGTGTTGCTTATGCTGGATTGCAGTTCATTTTATTTGCTGTGTAGCTAAAGGCAGAAATCACCCTATTTGAGGCTGCTTGCTCCATGTTCTGGAAGTGCAAAACAAAGGAGAAAATAAGTAGCATGTTAAATCCATAAATTCAGTTCAGGATGTCCTTATGCAATTACTGTGTATACAATGGAGTATATAATCTGTGTGCCCAGGTCTTTTTCTGGCATCTGAGTTTTATTATGGTATAAATTGGAAGGATGCAGCTAATGGGGTTGGAAAACATTTCACCCATAGAAAGCAGAACTTGTGCTCTAACAAAACGTGGCATACAGTGGTTGAGAACAGAGGAAAGTAGAAAGTACAGTCAACCCTAAGGTTCATGCATCCATTTAGATGATCTTGGTGGTATGTGCCTGCAGCTGAGTCTGAAGTCCTGCAGGGCAGGAGGTCAGACCCTTGTTTCTCTACCCTCTTTCTCCTTGCTAAGTTGTATGTCATTACCAGGCATCTCTTAACCATGACCCTGAAAAAGAAAAAAATGAAATTTGGTTTCCTCGCCATAAAACCATCAGTGTCCACTTGATTCAAAGTCCCTGCTCACAAAGCAGAAGCTGTGCTCTGTGCAACTGAGGAGCTCTGAGTCGTACTATGCCTTATGATAACAAACCTTGACGTATAGTTTTTAAAAGTCCTGTTGTAACTAAAATCTTTGCTCCTGATTTTTATTATGGTTTTACTGAGTGAAACTGGAACCTTCCATTAGCAGATCATCTCACTGAAGTTGTTGTGCATGTGCTGTCATTGATATGTCTGACAAACCTTACAATCTGTTGAATACTATTAGAAGAGTAAATTTATTTAAAGTTGTCATGAAATTTGTTACAGTACCTGTATGCATATAATATGTACAATGCTAAACATAACACTGTACAGAAATGTTCTTAATCTGCAAGAATTTTCCCTATACAACCCCCAGTCATGCTTCCTCCTGTCCCAGCTCGTGACTGGATGCCCCTGTGCCTCCTGTCACACACGGTCACTTGTTCATAACCTGTGTGAGATCTTGGTGTCTGCAACCTCCTTATGGAAGGAGCTGTCCTGTTTGTTCAGCTCTTATCGGCCAGCCTTTGTGGTCAACTTGCACAAGGTGACTTTGAGTGTGCAAAAGTGCCAGATGCTTGTGCTTAAAACCAGTAAGCTATTAGCAGAGGCTACTGGGATTCCCTTATGTTGCTGTTTCAGGCTGCTTGAAAAAGGACAGCTGGAGTCCTGAAGCTGAGAAGAGGAAGCAGAGCATATGTGTTGTGATCGTTTGTATTTATAGACAGAGCTTTCCTCACCGGTGTTGGAATGCAGGCTCTCCTTTATGGCATGCTCATCCCAGGACACCTGAGCTAAGAGAGAGGGGTCTGGTCAGAATTAATCAACTTAGCCTTAAACCCAGGCACCAATCTAAGATCAGAGCCTGAAAGAGTAGTCTGGGGACGTGTTCAAGTTCAGTGTTTTCCTCCATTCTTCACCAGCTTTATAACTCTGGCTTAGAATTAATATAGTAGTTTTCAACATGCAGTCCACAAATGCAGAAAGATCCTAGGGCAGCTTCCATGGCTCCAGGAAATAAAATAAATACAAGAGTCATGAGCTGAGCGTGCTTTAAGATCACTGAGTAACTAAAAACCTAGTGTAGGTAGTGGTTAACTGCCCTCAATGGAATCCAGAATTGATGACAATGGTAATGAACAGGCTGGCAAACCTTGCTACTAGGCAGAGAAAATGATGACAAATGTCTATATGAAGACTTATGTTTAGTCTCTTCCTGCTTTCCCACCTGACTTCTCAAGCAGTTGGAGGCTTCTTGCCCAGTTACTTTATACTGAACTAGTCCTAATTTTTTAATTTTATATTTTAACTATTTTCCTGTGGCTTCTTTTGATGACAAAGGGGCTGTGAAGTACAGTGGCTACTTTGTAGTTGAGCACAAAATGTTTTGAAGTACCTGTCCTATTTGTAATAAGTATGTGTCCATAAGTTATGCGTCACTTTTCCATACTTCGATTTGAGATATCAAGTTATGGATTTCAGCGGTACTTGTTTCATACTTTCAAAAGTCTTCTGGGAACATGCCTTTGGCAACTTCATTTCTACAGGTGTCTTTAGACATGTAAAAGGGGTTGGTAACTGTACCAATAACAGCTGATGTTTTTACCTCTCAGCAAGTGCCTAATAAACAAGAGTAGAGGAGAAAGTTTGAACAGCCAGGAAGAAAAATGCAGTGAAAAGATTACAAACAGTAAATGACACGAGTGAGAAATGCAGATGCACTCCCCAGTTCCCATACCAGGTGGCTCAGGCTGCAGTTCTATGGCAGTTTGACATCCCCCTGACTGGATGGCACAACAAGTAGGGGAGCACAAAAAGCTGAATTGGCCTTTCAGAAGAAAGCATCATCTAGTGTGCACATTCAACTCCTGACATCTTTTAACTTAATAGCAGTCTTAATGTTTAGGCAACATTTGTCGCATCCAGATAGGTTCAGTTGTTGATCTGGTAAGTAATTATTGGTAAATGGAAGTGTTTTATACCATACAAATCCATTTGTGCCTATATTAGGCAATGGGAGCTGTGCAGTAAACAGCAGTAGAAGCAAACTTGTACCTGTCCTGTTCTGAAAGAGCTGCAGATTTCTAAATGTCCTTTTTTTTTTTTTTTCTGACATAGAGGGCTACTTGATGGATAAAATATTATGCATATTGCACATGTCATGCAGAGCAATTACAAAACTTGGTAGAAAACAAGTAATAGCATGAGATTTTTTCTTAAGTAGAAGAAGATACAGTTGTATTAGAGGCAAAACAGGAAATAAGTTTTCCCCCTACCAGAATAGAAGCCCCCTGGAGGTAAATCTGTATTGCTAACAATAAATGTAGTTCCCAAGAACTAAGTTTTCTGGTATACAAACTTCCCTCAACTCTCATTTGCTCTGCAATCAAAAGCATTGTGTAAAACGCTGAAGTGAGAAGCAACAGAATGACTCGGGAGAGGAGGGTGCTGTGGATATGAAATCACAGAAGTGCAGTCCCTGGCTGTGCATCCTCTCTGTAGCAGGAAATCGTTTGTCTGCACTGGCAGCATGTGCTGCAAACCGAGTTGGGAGCTTGGCTGCTCACATCCCCTCACCAGGCAGCAAAGCCAGAAGGCAGAGGTGCTCACCCAAAAATCCAGCACAGTCTGCCCTGGCTGTGTTATGCCATCCTCCTCTTTTCAGTGAGCAATTCAGTGAAGTTATGTATTTTTGGAAAATATTGATTGCTCTGTATTACAGATTTTTTCATCAAGCTTATCTAAGTGTTTCAGATAGTCTGAGAATGATAAAAGACCTGAGCTTTGAAATTGGATACTTCTGCACCGAAAAGAAAAAAACAGATCTATCCTAAGAGGATTGTGACTTACGGGGATGAAGTTGTCCTTGTTATATCCTATTCTTTACACGAGCAGAGCTGCAGAGTTGAGGATAACATTTGAAAAATGCTGAAGTGACTTAGGACTTGTTTGATTCTTGAAAGTGACTTGAACTACTAATGTCCTTATATGCTTCAGCCTTGCACCTACAATCAAGTCTGGAATAGTTAAGCAGTGGAAATAAAAGCTCTAAAGGCTAGTCATCCCCTCCACCCCCCCAAAAAAAAAGTTTCATTTCCACTGTTTTCTGCTTCTAGATTTGTTATCAGATTAAATCTCCAATGACATTTAAAGTTGATTTCAAGTGTCTGGTGGCTTGCTTGTTTTTAAAAACAATAATACAGTTTTTACTAGCTTTTTTACTGTTCTTAAAAAAAAAAATAAACACCTAAATTTTAATTTAAAAAGCCAGGCACCCCTGGGCATTGTGTTGTTTGAAACTTGGAAACATAGATCCATAGCCTGTCTGTAGCAGCATTATTCCTAGGCATTTTGTGTACAAGTAAAGAATTCTGTAACAGCAGTCCAAGATAAACGACTCTGTGCTGATGGCACCAAGAAAAATACACCTGCTGTCAAGGAACTGAAAGTAAAACTAAATTTGAGTTGTCCATGAGTCAGGTTAGTGGAATAGCTGAAAACTTTATCACAAATTCCAAAAGGAAAGGAGCTGCATCCTGCATCCTATCACGGGCCAGGGTCAGGCACTTTTTGTGGGAACTGATGAGTAAATATTGCTTAATTGTCTGGCTTTCTGGACCATACAGGGATTGTTCATTTAAGAGATAATTGCTGTTCTTTAGGTGTGTGTTTTGATTTCTCATGCATTAGGCAGACTTTTTTTTTTTTAAGGCACTACACGTGCTTTCCTGGTTTTTGTCTTACAAAAAAGATGTAATCATAGGTAAACTAGGAGGCAGGCTGTATACCTATTGCATGAGTGTACCGGGAACAACCTCAATGTCACTTTTCCTTACCTACTGGTTAGTGGTGTTAGGAGTTTGTCTACTCCTTGCTCCCTTTTGTACCTGACTATCGCCTGTCAGTAACCACGCTGTTTTGTGCCATGTTCCCCTTTACATGGCAGCAGGGCACAGCCACATCTCCCCGGCCCTCTTCAGTGAGATTGTTTAGGAGAAAAGTGCCAAGCCCACCTGAAAGCTGTTCTGTTCCCATTCTGGGGCTCTCTCTTCTCCCAGCCCATGGAGACTTCCCCCTGCCCATCTCCTAGCTGTCTGTGCCACCACAACTAAAGCTCTTTCTGTTCTTTCTGAGCCCTGGCAGCACTAATGCTGTGGTAGATGTGCTAGAAGTGGCCATGCAGGGCACCGTTCTTTCCCTTCTTCTTCAGAGTGGAGAACGAATGTCATCCCTTCATACCCAGGTGCCCACCTCTTTGGTTCAGGCAGAAGGGCAGGTACAACCTGATCTGGCTTCCACTGCTCTAAAGCTCTTATTCTTCAAATAAACTCATAAAATGCTTGTAAGCCCCTCCTTTAGCTTTAACAGGAGAAAAAATCATTGAAGATGACAGCAGGATTATACAGCTGCTGTTCCATAGGGACCGAGCTCAGCCTCGTCTCCAGTGGCTCCTCCTTTTCCACATGGTTTTCTGGGTGGGGAGAAAGGGGCAGAGCCCTACCCCAGCCAAGAAGTTTTCCTGAAGGCTTCTAATACTGAGGAAAGGACCACCCCAAGGGCCCAGTTCAGAAAGGGACTACCTGCCAAAGTAAAGCTCCTGCCATTTAGTGTGTGAAATGGTTTGTCAAAAAACTTTTTTGCTAGAGCTGTAACAAGGCAATTTAATAAAATAAACATTGATTCATTTCAAATGCTGTTATCCAGGAGAGACACTAAATCTCCCCAGGATCCTCTTGGACAAAGATCTAGCACATTTTCTATTACCTCATAGTGGTGTTGCCTGAAGCTCCTGTTTTCTCTGTGAAGATCCCCGTTTTATCATCCCTGAGACAGCTACCATGCAGCCTCCATCCTCTACATAATGTCTTTTAAACTACACAGACATTCCCAAAAGACCGAAGCTTGAGCTTTTACAGATATTTGAATTCAAAGCAAACACAGAGGTAGTAATCTCTAAGCCATGACTTGATGCTGTTAAGTATGGTATAAAATGCAAAAATGTCATCTCTGTGCCTCTCCTTCCATTTAGAATACCAAAACACTTTTCTTTCAGCAATAAATGCCATTTAAAGAATTATTAAGGTTTTATATGTTCTGTTTGGCAAAGAGGATTAATTATTCTTCCTGCTTAGTTTCTACTCAGGCAATAAATCAAATGACATTAAGCTAGTTCTGCTCTTCCCTGTTTAGTTTAAAAGAAAAGAGAGAGAGATCTGTTTGTTTTTCACATACAATGCCTGGATGATTCATGTTAAAACAATTTGAAGTGATGTCAAATTAAGCATTTCAGTAGTTTGTTGTTCCATTAAAACCTGGCTTCTGTTCCTTTAATACCTGGCTTTTGCAAACCAATGCTTTTTTGATATCTCCCACTGTGCTTTATTTAACAAAAAGATGCTCTCAAAGTATTTCTAGAGGTACCTGCACTTTCTTAAGAAATGATTACATTGTTGGTGCTGGGTCACAGCTGATGGTCAAAGTGCTCTCAGGGTGTTCACTAATACTGCAGGTCCAGCTGGCAGTGAGTCCAAAGGCTGAATTAATTCCCAATATCTTTGTGCCCACGAATGCTGTCCAGGCTGAGGGTGCTTGGGAGGGCAGCACACAGGAATGTGCTTTCGTACTGATGCCCTTGTGTTGTAGGGCTGTGGAAGGTGCAGGGGAGAACAAGAAAATATTGCAAGCTACTTCACCAGGGCCAGGAGAGCCCGACTTCATGCTAATTAAAGACAGTGGGAGAGTGAGCTATTTATGCTGTTATTTTGGGGGTTGCATTTGCTCAGGGACTTCGCTGATAAGCCACCCTACAGAGACAAAATCTTATACGCTGCTAGCCAAGCTCCAAGGGCCCATTAGATCTCCACAAGAGGCTCTCCCTGTTTCCAAACTCATTGATGAGCAAAGCAAGGTAGGTCACTGCTTGTCAATACCTTCCCTAAACATGTGGGGCAGCTGTACGCAGCTGGGGACATGCTGTGCACACTGCCTGGTGGGCTCAGTGCCCCCACAGCTCCCTTCCCAGGATGGGTGCCCCATGGAGAAGCAGGTTTGCAGCCAACCATCTTACAGGGACTGTGCTCTGGGAGTTTTTTCTTGTTTTTTTCTTGTCTAAGCAAACATCATTCAGAATGAAGGGCCTGTTTGTCTCTCAGTATAGAAAAACAGGACAGACAGAGCTTATTTTGGCTCACCCATACATGTGAAATTTAGTGCCTTTATCAGGTTTTGATAGTTTAATCTGCTTCTTATCCCACTGGTCTTCCAAATAGAAAGATGCTAACAATATATCTTGCTTGAGCCTTTCAAGTGATCCTTGTGAAACACTTTCATTCGCAGTGTAATGAGAACTATCAGGTATTATTGTTAAGGGCTGCTTCAGTCCTAGCTGGATACCAATTCACCTCTCTGGGCTAGAAGAATAGTTTATTTCAATCCACATCATTTGTTCATATACGAAGAACAGACTTTGAAATACTCCTTTTCTCATCTCCTTTTTTGTTTAGCTGGAAGGATTGGCACTAGAAAAGCTCATTTCATGAAATAAGTAGTTCTTGAAGTGATGGGGGGACAAAGGATATGCTTTAAAAAGAACAGCAACACAATTCTCTAGTTATCCAGACCACAATGTTAGGTCTATTGGCAGAGTGCTAGAACTGCTGGAGTCAAACTCCCATGCAATCTCTTGCAGGCAGGCTGTGCTGACTCCAGTGTTCTCACCAAATAATTGTTAGGTAATTTGCAAGGAAAATATATATCGTTTAACCTCTCTATTTCTCACTTTCTGCCTTCCTAAGTCAGGGAAATGATCTTTATCACAGTAAAATATCAATGTATGCTGGTCATTATGCATTTATGGTTGTACATAGGGCGCAGTATCACCTCTGTCTTGTATGTTAGGAGGCTGTCTGGGGTCATGTTTCTTGCTGGGAAAGCATAATAGGGTCAGCAAAGATAGTTCACAGGGTAGGTGATACTGGCCAAAACATTAATTATGGTACTAATTTGAACAAGCAAGTTGTCATGTTGTCCTAATCTCAATTACTTCATCTTCTTTTTTTTTTTTTTTAAGTGCACAATAAACAGCACATCTGTTGATAACTTCTATGCTTAGTTTCTAGCTTTTCAGACAGGTTTTGCACTCACCTAAAGAAGAACTGTAGAACCAGAAGTCAGCATTGCTGCCCCATTACCCTTCTCTAGCTAATGGTGCCATAGAAATCAAGTGATGAGAGCTGGGTTGGGCAAGTTGTCATGGTGAAAAGGGGACAAAAATTAAAGCCGCCCTCCCCTGGCGCTATCCCAACTGGAATGCAGCATTGCAAATGCCATCTGCTTTCTCCTGCAAATAAGCCCTTGCAGGGTGCAGCAGGCCTAAGAAATTCTCAGCAGAGGAGAGAAATTCTGCCCACGTGCTCCCCAGCCCCTGTGGGTCTGGGTTCGGCGTTTGGTAGTGACTGCAAACTGTTATCAACTCTAAGTCATGTAACCAAGTCTAAAACCTTGAGCCCAGTCATTTTCTCTCTTGATTTGAGACTATAACATGACATCAAAAATATCTTTGCTTCTTTGCAAGTTTTTCAATTTTATTTTTCAGCCATATGCCACTCAGATATTCGCTGGGCATTTTCAAGCAAAAATACTCCATCCAAAATTGTATAGTCAGGGTTTCAACAAGATACAAAATTATTGTTGAACTTCCGTGAATGTATAAGAAAGCATCTTTGGTGTCCCTAAAAGCTCCTCAATTCTCTGAGAAAGATTTCCATTTCAGAAACATCCAGATCTTGGCATGTCTGCAAAATGACCACCAGAGCTTCCTGTTTTCATACTCATAAAGAAAAATAAATTCAAGGGTTAAAATAAGCTTGACACTGGTGCTTTCTAAAGTACTATGCAAGCCCAGCATTAGTATACATGTTGCCTAACTGAAGGCTAAATGTAGTAAAGTGTGAACTAGCACTGAGACTGTTCCACTGCTTCAAGGTGTAATGCCAGTGGTCAACCGCTGCAGTGTGCGATTTCTTTCCATGTAACGAATTGGTGATAATTGGTGGTAATATGCCTGTTAGAAAACATGCTGTTAATGGTGAACTGCTTCTTGAAATCCATGTAGGGAATTGATTAAGCTGATCCTGTGCTGTTTCAGTAAAGCATCTGAAACTGGTACAGCAGAAGCTGCTGTAACCTTGAGGCTTGTCTTTTAAGGCTTCTCCATGCAGGGTCCTGTCATACACAAGCTCAGTCCTGAAGGGATGCTATATTTTGTGGCTAGTTGCTTTTACATTTCTTCTCTGACCATCACTGAAATAACTGTGTGTTTTGGTTAACAAATCATACCTTTTAGTTTCAATATCCACTCAAGCTTTTTTTCTTTCCAATTATGCACTGAAGAAACAACATCTTCCTAAGTAATTTAGTCAGTGACTAGGGATTCTCAAGCCCTTCTCTGATTTCCAAAAATCATATTAAGCTCTGCCTCTTGTGTAATGAATAAGTGCTTATCTCTCCTGCCTCATATTCTTCCAAACCTGAGAACAGGCTCTGCTCTTTTGTCCCTTCTAATCTCAGTCTATCAGGAGAGCTTCTATTACTTGAAGGCTGATATCACTTGAAGTACCTTGGCTTAATCCCATTTCCCTAAAGATTTAAAGGATTTTTTCTTCTTGGATCTGAAAAATATCATTATTTAAAAATAATATGGCATTAAAGCCCGGCTAAAAACTCTGCTCTATTTCTATTCTTTAAAGCTATTGGATAAGAAGGGCTCACTTGGAGGTAAAAAAGGTAGGAAAAAAAACCTCCTAAAATGCAATTATATTACATTTGTATTTTGTTATGGTTGTTATTAAAATTTAAAGGTCAGAAGTCTTATCAAAACTAAACCAAAACAAAACAGCTGTATCTAGGCTTCTATTTTTTTGCGTGGTGGAGGTAAAAATTAAAGATGTGAATGAAAAAGCCATTGGCATCAACAAAATTGCAAAAATAAAATAGGCCAATTCTAATAGATAATCAGAGATGGTCTGTATTAGCTATTGCTATTAACTATTATGTTAGTAACTGAAAGGTAATTTGACATCTTTGTGGAAGGAATTCACTGTACATCTACATTCTCATTTATCTAGCTCTTGTTTCTCAAGTTCTGTCACCTTTTTATTTTCAGTTCAAGGCTTTTCTTAAAGTACTTGCACCTGTTCTCATTATTTTTCCTGGTTCAAGGAAAATCCTTTTTCAAATTTCACATGCGCATCTAAATCAGGTTCCATTATTCTTTAGAGTTGTATAATTTAACAAATGTTATTTTTAATCAAGATTTTTTATCATATGTTTTATAATGTATATGAACAAACTTTTCTGTGGTATAATTGCCTCTTAAATTCTACATGACAACTGAAAACTACCGCATGATGTGAACTGTTCTGTATAGGTTTCTTTATATGCTCCATCCTTCCCTTTATTCTTAAAGCATCATGGGTCCTAGGCGCACATACTTCTTCCATGCTGAAATTTAACAAAAGCCTGGTTCTTCTGAAGTGCTGCCATGGGCTTCATAGCCCTAGCCAAAGTTAATGGGAGCCGAACGAACTCTGCGCTTCTGATTCAGACCACAAACTTTGATACCCTGCTAAAAATAAATGGCACATGCACGGCACTTCTTAGCAAGCCAGTGGACACAATGCTGTGCCTCCAAAGAGCTGTACATCAGCAAAGCAGGAGATGAGTACAGAAAAAGGTGAGCACGTCCATCATCCCACAATGCTCACTCTTATCGTGATGAGCTTTACTCACCTGAGTGGTTTCATTGAAGCCCCCATGAGATTACTTGCATATTAATGTTTAAACGCAATCATATTTTTAGACAGGTGACTGACTTGGATTTCAAGATTGCCAAGGGTAACGTAATGGGGATAAAAGCTGCTATGAAGTCATGATGAAACTGTTGTGAAAGTTTCTTTTACTCTGCTTTCTTGGCCTTTAAAAATGGATGTTAGGAGAAAGTGCAGAACAGTCCCTTCTGAAGTAGAGGGCAGTTCTTAAAGATACTTCTCTATTTTAAAATTAACAGAAATTAAGAAATATGGCAAAGAAATGTCTATTAAGAAAAATATTGTGACAAACTGAAATTTTGAAGTAAAAAGTCTTCTCTGATCTATATAGAGACTACAACTCTAGGATTTTGATCTGCCCTAGAAAAGCAGAATTATTACTTATCTATGTTACTACTTAAAATTTAAACAATAGTCATTTTACAGCTTGTATCTGAATGCTTAGTTTTTTTACAGACCTGATACGTACCAAAATACCTGTGAGAAAATGCATATTTCCACATGCTGAAACATTTTTTTTAAAAAAATCAACAAGAAGATTACTCATGCTATCTGCTACTTACCACTTTGTAAATAACTGTGTTTCCAATATATGGTAACTACATGGTTTCATCCATCATTCTTAGGTCTTTTTGATCCTACACAGCATTAGTCTTTTAAGGTTCTGGGTCAATTCTCTGTGATTACTGTATACATCTCGATTATTCTGTAAATGCATTTTGTCTGTCCAGCAGGTCTTTGCCATCAGCACAGCCACCAATGTGTAAATTATTCTAGCTAAAAACAGCCTTCGTGAAAGCTGCCTGCAGCTCACTGAATGCCATTACCCTGATATTTAAGTCCTGCCTTGGAATGCTGCTTCCACTTCCCGTGGTGTAGATGGCATCTGTTACAGCCTTTTTCGTAGGTCTAAGGGGAGAGCCACAGTTGGTGTTGAAAATGCATGGGAGACTGTTGTTGTTGTTGCAGTGGGTTTTCAGGCAGTAGTGTGAACCAGTTATCTTTTGAAGGAACCTGTTGGTATTTGGGTGTAATGTTCAGGAGAATGAATGTATGTTTTCTATACATCTCTCAGCTGTATCAAACAAAATGCTGCTAAGAGCACCACCAGCTGGCACTGGTGGCCAAGCACAGGGCACAGCAGAGCTTCCCCAGCCACAGCTCTGTGCCTGCTTCTGACTAACTCATGCAGAGCCTGCTGTCACTATGTTGCTTTATTCCCCATATTCAGATGTGGACCTTTTTTTTTATTTATTTTTTATTTTTATTTTTATTTCAGCCTTCACCTGAGCAAAAAAGGCTTCGGATATCCCATTTCTGTCTACTGGGATGCAGTGCTATTCAGCAGGTGTCTCAGTCCCATGGGTACATTTCTCTCACAATCTCCGTTAGGTTTCATTGCCTCTGTTTTGTTCCCACCAGTCTTTCCTGGTACAAGCTGCATTTGAACACAAGAAATGTTTTCCCCCAGTTACATAGATTTCCATCCCTAAAAAGTTCCTGGTTTTCCCAGGCACCTTCTCTAATTCACTCTGTCTTGGTGGCAACCAGAAGTGTCCACAAACAATATATTTGGTAGGTGAGTTTAAGCAGGTGCCCTATAGCACGGCGAATGACAAGTTCCTGCTCTCTTGTAGTCCTTTGCATGGAAATAAATCAATGCTTTGTGAACCACAAGGTAGAAATCAGGCCTGTATTGTGGATCAGTAATGCGTAGATGTTCAGGAGGTATTGGCAAGGCTAGATGGTAAGTTTGGAAAATAACAAGAAATAATGTTTTATAGGTCTGTCAGGAAAGCCTGCGTTTCCTCACCTAGAGTCAGAAAAAAGCCCCAGGGAATCTGAACAAACTAATTTTCCTATATGTGGCCTGGCAATGCTGCGTGAAACTCAGAACTGGCTCCCCTGCCTTATTACAAGGCAATGATCCTCTTTCAGGGCTGAGTCCATGCAGAGATTCTGGCTCTGGTTATTGTATTGGCAACAGGGTTGCATACAAGTGATGGGTGGCTCCATGAAAATAGCAGGAAGGCCCCCAAATGTATGAATTAGTGATCCAAATGGGGCATAATGCAGGCTGTGTGAGCATCTGACAGTCAAGGCAGGAGATAATGATTCATATCTTGGAGGTACTCCTAGAATTATTGCGGGGAAGCTTAACAGTGTAGTCCTGTGACCCTCAAAGCTCTGGAAAGGTGTGAAAACAAAGATCAGGAAAATTCTTGGAATGGGAAAAATGTTACTTTCACAGGAAAGCACCTGTGAAAACAGGAAGGACTTGAAAGGAAGGTTTGTCCCTCTTAATACTTCCTTTTTGTCACCATCTTAAAAGAGATATTTAATACCCTGACCTTAAACCAGGCACGTTTTGTCAAAAGCTGATCCTGAGATCTCAGGATCAGGAATATTCCTGTGCAACCTCGTTATATAGGATAAGACAGAGGAAACATTTCTGTTGAGCATCAGAATATGTATTTACAAAAGAAAACACCACAGGTTTGCCCAATAAATATAGTTATGGAAAAGTTAAAACAAGACTAACTCTTGCTTATATGCTATGTTCACAATCTCTAATCAATAGAAATCATTGTTTCCTCTGGCTGGTGCTTCAGCACTAGCATGTGAGGAGCACCTCCTGCAGAAGCAGTGCTGCTTGCGGCGTTTTGCAGGCTGGCCACCGGTGTGTTACTGCTGAGCACACACCATTGCTCCCTCCTAAGAGTATCGTGTTCTTGGGACAATATTCCCATCCGGGGTCATCCTAACTGTGGTCCTTGATGAGCTTCTGCTGGTCTCTTTAGGAGATTGTGCCATCACTAACCTGGTCCTATAATGGATTCATTTTCAAAAAAAAAAAAAAAAAGTGGGAGTTTTCAGTCAGGTTTCTAATCTGAGAGCAGCTTGGTGGGCAAAGAGGTGTTGCAATTAAATCGGGACCCAGGGACAGAAATGCTGCAGTTGGGGGGAGAGGAATTCCTCGGGGTGGTCAGGGCACTGCCCCTGCTTGCTGGCCCCAGCTCTGCAGGGGGAAATTAAGAAAGTCACCTCAGCAAATACCAGGGAGAATAAATATGATGGAGAATAGGAGCTAGAAATACAGATTTGGCTGAGAAAGAATAAAGAGCTACAGACAAGTTCATATTTACTTGTTACTTTAATTTAGGCTTCTTTTGGAAAAAAGATATGTTGGGAGTCATTCTCAAGACTGTAGAATGTGCAAAGTTTATTAATTGACAAAAATCAATATGGTCACAAGTATGGCAATTTGAAAGTAGAGTGGCTCACATGATTTGCTAAAATGGTGTTGCAAAGCATAAATGATGCTGCCAGAATACCAACTAGGATTATTCTATTTTTTACTTTTTTTTTTTTTTTTCTGACACTCTTTGCTATTTCATTTTCATTTGCTGTTAAGACTTAAAACGGGTCTTATGGACATTGCAAGTTCTGCTGCTGACCACTAGTGGTGGCAGATCTGGTTATTAGTAGCTTAACTGTCAGCCATGAACAGCTGACCTTGGTGTGCAATATTTTATCGGTCACAGAATAGAAGTGGAGTAGTGGAGTTGTACTTTTTTTTTTTTTTGAAGGAACCTAGATATTTCCTCAAAAAAATGTATTTTCTGCCAACAGCTTACAAATGTTTCATGAGAACTGGGCTACATAATGCACAGTGTCATCTTATAAAACATTCACAGTACTTTTATTGCACTCCCACCTGTGACATGCTCTTCAGAATTTAATTTCTAGATGGATAAAGCTGTTCTGGATGCACAAAGAAACCCTGGTTTCATGCAAAATTTGTGCTGAAATCAAAGCTGATACCTTCCATCCCAGCTGGCCTTCTGCCTCTAAGGCACAGGCTGAAGCGTTGGCTTCTGTTGTGTGCCCAAGTGTGTTGTTCCAAGGACCAGCTGATTCTCATGTCTATGTAGTATTTCTGCGTATTCAGCTTATTCTTTGTGAAATTTCTAGCCCATCAGGAAGTAACAAAAACATCTTCTAGTATTCTTTTGCTGGAAGACTTGCAGCCCCATCTTTTCAGTTTGATAGCTCAGTCCTACAGGGGCAAAAACCATCGCTTTTTCCAAAGTTTTTGTCTATAGTACAAGACCATTTCTGGGGCTGCTTAAACCCCTGAACTTCTGAGCCTTCCCAGGTTTGCTCATTTGTAACACGGAAGAGTGTCTTCCTTAGTGAGATTCTAGGTCATTTCAGGGAGTTATAGCTAATGGAAGTCTAATGCAAGCTTCTAGTTATCACTGCCATATGTGCATAATTCCTAGTAAAACTGAAAAGAGTTGAAGATTTAAATGGCTGAAGGAATTTGGACTGAGATTAGCTGCCACTTTTTTTTTTCTTGGATGCAGAGGAGAGAAGTACATTTCTTCTCACCTAAATCCTCAATCAGTTGAAAGTCACTACAAAATCACTGGTTAGTGTTGCTTTCACTGTGTATGCTTATGGTTTGATGGCATTGCATGCATTCATGTATGATTTAAAGGAAGAAAGAAATATATGTCCACCCCTGAACATGTGTAAAGCCAAGTCTGAATTCTGCTAATACGTGATAGAGTATTTACATATTTGTCTGTAGAGCTCTGTCTTTATTTTTTTTTTAAAAAGAAGTTTGACATCACTGTGCTCCCATTTCTTAGACTGCATGAGTTGTGTGTTTTGCTGGGGGTATTTGTTTCCCTTGTTGGTTTAGCCCAGTTGAGTCTCAGACCCACCTTTCTTAAAGAACCAAAAGATAAATATTCCCTTGCCAGTTGTGAATTTTGAAACTTTGATCCCAAATTGGCACATTGCTCAAGTTGAAAACGTAACCCAGAGGTTTTTATTTGAGAGGAATTTTGATCATCCTCAACTGCAAGTCTGCATTATGATCTTACTTTGACATAAATGGGTATTGCAGGAGTTCTTTTATGAAATAATACAGCATTTCTTTTCAGAAATTAGATTAGAATTTCAGCCAGTCTGTCAAAGTAACAGTTATCTTAGTGCATGTTAGTGCACTTAGTGGAGATACAACTTGATTTCTCAGTCATAGCTGCTACTGTGCTACCTTCTGAGTACAGGGAAAGTAGCGCTGCACCTCAGATACTTGCTAAGCACAAATTGTTGGAAAATACTGATTCTGCCTTCTCTTGAATAAAAGAAATGGAAAACATCTGTGCCCCATGTTAATGCATACCCATAATATAATTATTTCTTCACCTGTGAGTTTGTTTCAAGTGGAGGTTTGGCCATCCTCAGTCAATGTCATTGCTCCAGAAAGTCTAGTCTTGTACAAGATCTGGCCTGTTGTAGCTCTACTCTGCTAAAGGCAGTCTTTGTGAATTTTATGCTTTTTAAAGATAGACAACTATGAACCCTTCTGGTGTCTTACAGAGCAAAATAATTGTTGGTTTGCAAACTCCCTTAGCTGCTATTTCTGCTCAAAAGGCAAAGATGTCCAAGGCAGTGGCAGGGCACAGTTCAGACACTATTTCCTTAACCCAGGACCACACTTGCAAATACCAGCTGGTTTCTGTCACAGGAGCAGGGACTGTAGGAGCCAGGCTGGGCAGAACCCAGGCAGCCCCAAGTACAAGCTGCGGTGGGTGTGGACAGAGGCAATGTCTAACATACATTTGTGATGCCAAGGGGGATTTTACTGAACTGAACTGTTCCATCTATGTTGCATCCCTATCCATTGACCATAAAGCCACCAATATTATTGCTGAATAGTTTTATGAATTTCTAAAATTTCTGTGTATCAACCCCCTCATCCTGAGGGCTGATGTTCCAAATTGTGAGAATTTAGATGCTAACCAATTTCTAGTGTTTTTTTTTTTTAAAAAAAAAAAGATGATGAAATGATATGAAATCTCAAGAAATGTTCAAGTATTGATGTTGAAATGAAAATGTTAATAAATGTACTTATTGAATTTCCAAAATCCACATTTTGTCATCCTTTGTGCTCTATGGAATATTTTTATCACAAACGGATTATTTAGATGGTTATTTAATAAAATATAAATAAGAGAATACTTATTGGTATGTAACATGAACAAAACAAAAAGAATGTTAATATTGCTATTGCATTAATTTCTTTGATATTTAAATTTGATTTAATGTTAATTCAAAGTTGTCTTTCATTTCATTAGAAAAGCTGAGGTTTTGTGAGGAAGGAAATTTCTGTACACATGAAAGCGTGTGCTTCAGAGCACAAAGTGTCCTTGAAATGTTCCTGATGCATTTTGCTGATCCAGTAATTTTGCTCTGTATCTGCCTAATTGGGATAAGGTCTCATTATCAATACTTTCCACCCAATTATGCAGATTCCTACACTGGACACAGGACATAGTCATCTTGCTGTTGCTAAATGTAATCACTAATAGGAAAGAACATTCAGTATGAGAAATAAACAGTTTTGCGATGTTAGCTAATAGCATCTTTTTAAAATATGTTAGAGATGTTGTGGAGATTGCTTGGTGGGTTTAATTCTCATTTTTTGTGGTCCTTTAAGAACATTTTATGAAATTTTTAAAGTTTGTCTCCAGGAACATGGAATACTTCGGTAGCTCATACAGTGTCTTCCCATTTTGCCATCTGGCTGCACCTTGATCAAAATGACCTCAGGAAGCAACTATAGCTTTTGCTTTAATCCTTCAAGTCCAATCAGTTGTTTCTGCATTTGCAAGTGGTGGTAAAAATCTTAAGTGCTAAACTAAAGCAAATATACAGGAAAATATATTTACAGAGGTTGCTTCAAAAAAAAAAAAAAAAGTCAATTCAGAGCTGGTATGAAATCCTCTCTTTCTGTAATAAAGAGGACTTTTAAAATTATTTAAGTAACATTAGCCTTGGGGGGTAGGGTGGGGCTTGGGGGTTGGAGGAATTTTGTGTTTTAATAGGGTTTTAATGCAATCTTAGTGCAAGGTGTTTTGGAAATACTGAATAAAAATAAAAAATAAGAGATTGGCAGATTAATTGGAGACTGCACTTACTATTTCCAAAAACATACTTGTTTTATGGCATCTCAGTCAGTTGTCAGGAACCATGTCCAGGAGTGATAAGATTTTATTCAAAGAGAATTTGGGCCCACATCTCTTACTGTCAGTACGTCCTTTATAATTACATCCATCCTACAAAATTAGTACCTTTGAGAGGCACCTGACTGTGATGGAGTCTGTGTGTTGTTGTTGTTTAATGCTTTTGTGTTAATGTTTAAGTATATTTATTTATTTGCATGTGAAATTAGCATGGAAGGCACAAAAATAACTGATGGTGACTTCTGATCATAGAATGAAGGAACTGCTTGATTAAAAAAATTGCAAACAGACTATTTAATCATTTTTTTTTTCTAATCTAAACCCCTAGGGTGACTGTTATCAATCTTGTTACACTATCCAATTATCTTTCAAATTCAAAGATTATTAAGCCAATATACAGTAAAGGTTTCATCAGCACTACTGCAGTCTGTCAGGACGGCACTAATACACTCAGAGCAGTAACAGTGCATGTTAAAAGTCCATTGGAAATTTTCAGAAGGAAATTTTTTCTGAGGAAATAGAAAAATGCATCTGTGCCTATAGAATATATGAAGTTAGTAGGAAAATGTCTTATTAAAGGAAGCATATTTACAAGTTGCAGAAACACAATAATGATACCACGACTACTTCAATATATTCTCTATGTCCATACAGTCTAAGCAGAGTTGTCATTAAAAATAAATAAAATTCTCTTCTGCTGAGATCAGATAAATGATTTGCAGTACAAGACTGTAATTCAAAAGACTTGTAGCCAAGTGAGAAAATCTTTAAAGAAATGGGATCAAAACATTTTCTGTGGCCATACAGAATGCTTGTGGTCTTTAGTGGTAAAAGTAAGCTATATTTAAAAAGCATATATAATTTATTATTCATGTATTTTTAATTTATTTTCTTTAGTGAAGGAAATGGAGGAAGGGGAAGTCTTAATTTTTTTCATCACAAATTTGCTAATTAGAATTTATTTCCTTTAAAGCATTTTATCACATATGATTTCAAACAAACATAACCCATCTTTGCTTATGTGAGCCCTTTTGTGTGATGCTGTTGAGAGACTAAGACAACATCCTTTGTGAAAACTAGGAGAGCTTGTGAGGAATCCTTTATGGGACAGCTGAAGTCAATGCCTTCTGAATTTACTATTAACTATATTACTTTCTGGTCCTTGTTTTTTTTCTTTTTTTTTTTCTTTTTTTTTTTTCCTGAAGTATTACATCTCACACCTCAGTAAGTAACTAATCCTATGCCTAGATGGACAAATGCTGAATTAGAGTCTTTGCAGGGTAGGTGCCACTACCATACTTCAGGACTGAGGAACAGAAAATAGTTGCTTTCTTTTTTAGACCATATTTTTGAAGATTAAAGCCATCTCTTGAATAATGGTGGTCAAAAAGGTAACGGATGGCACAAAAGCAAAATGAGCAGAGAGAGAGAAAATGTAAGAACAGACCTTTGCTTAGGTGTGGGGATGATGTCCTCTCCCTGGATCTGGATGGCAGGAATGCAACCTAGAGTGCAGAGAATTATCACTGTATTCTGATATTAACACTTTCCAAGGTCAAAAACCTGTATGTCTTCAAATTTATCTCTGACTCAAATTTGCTAAAAGACCAGGGGAAAAAAAATAAAAGAAAAACACCACTGAGGACAACAGATGTTATCCTTTTCCTTTGCAGCTTAACAGGTTGCTTTTAATGGAATTAAGGGTGCAGTGGAGCTAAATTCTAGTGACAGATTTGGCTGCGACACGCACTATATTATGCTTTCCGTTGTATTCTAGGAGGCCAGTTAAAGTTCCCAAGATCACACTTTAATCTTCCAACTATATTTCCAATTGCAAGTTAAGCAAATTAATATAATACCATTTCATGAATATTTATTGGCACTTGGGAGACACAGGAGAAAAAAAAACTTAGTACTTTGCTTATGTTGCTCCTGGTCAAGAGATCCGTCTATTCTCTCTCTCTCTCTCTCTCTCTCTCTCTCTCTCTGTTTTCTTAAATCTAGTTTGCATTGTACTTGTCTGATCAACATTATGTACATAACAAATAATACAAACAGGATAATATTTAATGTATTTGGGTTTTATTTCATTTTATTTTCAGATTTTTATTCTAAGATACACCTAATAACTATATTATTATAGTTAATAAAGCATTTGGATCCTTAGGTGATGAACAAGAAGCTGCTCCTAAGTCCATAAAACTGGTATTGAAAATACTCTTGGGCCACTCCTCTTGTTTGTTTTCTCTTTTGGGTGCGTAGGAGTTTTTATGAAGCTTTTATGGAGATTTACACACAGCTGTGATAGTGGAGTAAACATGCACACAAAGATAGTGACTAGCTCATCAGACTCTCGAGTGAAAATTTTCAGAGTGAGGGTTGTCAGTCAATTTAAGCCACAAAACTGTGGACTTACTTAAAAGTGGGGATTAAAAATGGATTAAAAACAAAACAAAACGAAAAAACTAAGATGAATAGAAATGTTTTCACCACCAGAAAGTTCACTGCACTTACTTTTGGTTATAGGTTTAAATAGTGTTCTGGAGTGCTATCTCAATGGCACCATGTTAGTTGAAAAGGAGCAAAAAATAAGGAAAAAAATATTGCAATCAAAGGTGAAGTAGGAAAGTGTAGTCTGTGTTCAATATTCAAACTGAGTGAGGTGCAACAACGAAATGCTGAAAATACAGGAGTAAAAAACTCCTGCTGTTTCTCCTTGACAGTATCACTTTATTGTACATGAAAATTATCTCAGTTCTTGACTGAGTAGTTTCTAAAATGCATCACTCATTGCAGTGACAAATTATGAATGCAAGTATAAGCAAAGAACTGCAGAGTCTACCACAGAGAAGTTATGGATGGTGTGCTTTTCTGTTACTAATTCCTTACTCTTAATGTTTCCTTACTGATTCTGCTAGAGGTATTGAATTGTTACCATCAGGGAAAACCCATATTTATATCTTTGAGAACTTGTAGTTACAGGCAGATGTGCAAGATCTTTTTGCCCCTTTTCCTTGCTCAAGGTTGAATATTTGTACATGTCATAATATCATAAATGTTAATAATATCAGAAATGTGATAACTCAGGTGTAAGGTTCACAATGCACTAGGACACATTTTAGTTCATGCAACCACTAAGCAAATTATTATACGGACTAAATCTGTATGACACAGGGACATAAGGACAAAACTGGTTTAAATTGAGTCATTTCATTTTAAGTTTTTCTGGGCAATGTGCTTCCTATCCAGGGGATAATAGGTCTTCAAAAACAAACAAAAACAAACAAAAAACACCCATGCCCTAACTGTCCCCTGAACCATGGGCATGCTGTTGGCCTCTGTTACATTCTGAGCAAAACCATTGTCCTCAGATATCAAGAGGAGAAATTAGGTCAGTCTTTTCCTAACTGAACTGAAATGACACACTGTCAGCAGTCTCAGAGCTCATGAAAGGAAGCATAGATATGCTGTGTAGAGAGGCAATAAGGAATGTAAAAGAACTGTTCTTTTTTTCTTCCTTCATTTTTTCTTCTACTTTCATTTTAAAAATCTGGCATTGCACATGGATCTATTTGTTTCTTCACTGTGTCAGGATGAAGTTGGGGGTTAGATGTGGTGACAGCCTTGTGGCATGGTCAGTGCAGACAGGTTAGTGGGGAGCACTGGTCACTTCTGTGAGAAACACAGCCTTAATTGGCAAAAAAAAAAAAAAAAAAAAAAAAACATTTTCAATAAGCAGGACAAATTTCCATGTTTCTAGGAATTGAGCCTTATGACTGTCTGTCTGAATGTATTAACAAAGACATTTGGCAACTTTACTGGAATTATAAACTATGTATAAAACATTGATAACACTAATTGTTACTTGAGGGATTTATTAGCCAAAATAGTTACTCTTTTTGGGTATCCCAAATTCAAAACTTACTGACAAATCTTGCTTGCACATAAACCTCAGGGGTTATGAAATCTTATTAATTGGGAAACTGTATGACACAGTTAAACCATGAACATAACGAAGATGTTTCTAGTAAGACACTCTTGGGATACAGAACTGTGCATCTCAATGAGCTGAAAACTTTCTCTAGCAAGTACTTTCTGTGAGCAATTACCATTTAATTCATACCATTGAGTTTCCTCAATCAACAAATACAAGTGTGATGAGATCATGGGACAAATGAGTATATTAAAGATCAAGAGAAGATGAATAATTTTTCAAATGACTCTGAATTTGAGGGAGATGGTGGGAAAAGCTATCCCATATGTCAAGACTCAAGGCATGTACCATTTTTTCAGCAGCTTAATGATTTAACTTCAGAAGTTTTCCAACATTCAAGCAAACACCTGTCAATGTGCAGGTGTGATATTCTGCTATTTTGTAGTATAAACTGTGATTCCCTAGTATAGCAATGCTGGCAGCCCTATCATCATTTAAATGCAATTGTGTGCTCTTCTCTGCTTGTGACCGATGAAGTCTGTGGTCACACTGAGATGCTGCACATCTTGGCAGGTCTGCTGCTGGCTTTCTTCACACTGGGATTATTGTAGATTGGTTGCAATGAATGTGTTATTTTCCTTTTGTTAACACATGGGGACTTGCAGCTTTGACAACTGAGAAAAATACACTCATTTATATGATGATTACACTTGTTTTCTCAGATGCAATCTGAAAACACCCTCTTCCTTACCTTCTTCTGTGTGAATGCATGGTCCTAAAATCAGCAACAATCACATTACTAATTATATGATGCTTTCTTTGGCAACAAGTAGACCAAGTCACTAGATTTTTCTTTTTATTACAGTAAATTCCAGATGTGAAAACTAAGATAATGCATACTGTTGTAGTAACATAGAAGAAGAGCAGAATTATAGTGAAATATACTTTTTTCTTACTTTGATCAGAAAAGTCATAATTTCATAGCTCTTTGTGGCAATTACTACAATTGAACCCCGCTGGGATGGAGTTCATGAGTGTAATGATACATTGAGCATCTCTAGAGAGCTGGTGCAGTGCCAACTGAACTACTCAACCAAAAGTGAATTTTATACATGTGTTGATCTGTCCCAGTAGTTAAGCCTCATGAGTAACAACAATAAAGGTCTGATAACAATTGATTGTTTATTGGATCTGGCACAACAGAGGGGATGCTACTGCTTTAATAAATTAAAATTAAATTATAAGACATGAGCCCACATCTAAATCAATATCACCTCTTTGATTTCACAGTGCAATAATTCTGTTCAGTATCCATAAAGGCCCCTTTAGAGTGAGGTCATTAATAAACGTTTTTGAAATAGCTCCTCCCAGGACTTTCTATCAGTTTATTTTGCTAGGTGTGGGTCTAACTATTACACCTGCCTTCACCACCCTGAGGTCTGACTGGTGCAGGGAGAGATCCAGCCCTGACCTCAGTGGAGAAGCGGCTGGCACAGGACAGTAACAAGGTCCATGTGTTGCACTAGACAAGTATTAATTGGAAAAATGAGGGTTGCAGTTCCACTAGCTCCATAATAGATTTGTTCTTGTCCTTCATTGTGCTTTTTTGAGCAAACACTTACAATCTGAATTTTCTGTTCTTGCAAGATGGGCTGGGTCAATTATAAGGCACATTTCAGTGATGCCATTGAATTTCTGGATAGAATTGAAATTGCTTTTTTTGAGCTTCTAATGACTAAGTGGCTATGGCTATGATTTCACTACAAAAGCTTTCCTTTCTACATGGCACCATAACAATTATAATCACTGTAGATATTCAGGCTAGTTCCTCTGATAAGAAGGGGGAGGAGGGGTGTGAGGCTTAATGCAAGTCCCACAGTAGAGGTTTGCTTGATTTTCCTTTGGTCTGTGAGAGCTTTAATTTGCTGACTCTTATCTTGTGCTGAAAGATTTCTCTTTTCAGCAGGCTCTGGGGGCAGGGGAGGATGACAGTTCTGAGGGAGTTGCCTGCAGGCATCATTTCTTAGAAGTTCCCGTGGTTGCAGTTTTACCTGTTGTTTTGGTGCCTATAACCAGTAGTTGAAAGAAACCAGTGCCCCTTTGAAAGTTGAAAAAGTCTTCTCATGCCTCTCACAGGTTTTATTTTGCTTGTCTTCAATGTGCCAAACAGAAGTCTGTGTGAGTCCCTGAGCACATTTCGTGCCTTGTTAACTCTTGCAGATTTTCTTGTTGATGACTTCCATTGTAAAAGCAAGATCCTGTGCAACCTCCAGTGCAGATGCTCTGCCACTACGGCAAGATCAGCTTCTGCTGTCTCTGATGCTTTCACTACATCTTCTGTTTTTCAGATTTTTGTGATCTTTTTGAGGATCACTTTGTGCTGTGTTGTAATACAGTGTATGCCTCTCAAGAAAATCAGGATGAAGTCACCAAACCAGAGTGTGAGCACTGAGCACAAGTAGTAGAGAACCAATGAAATTTTCTCACATGCCTTCTGTGTTTTTAATTGAATTCCCTGTAAATCACACATCCTCGATCCTTTTCCAGTAAGCCTTCTGCTACGTAGCAGCCTTCCAGAAGCTAGCATCTCTCTTTGGCTCACATTGAATGTGCTGGGTTACTTATATTAGCCCTTGAGCCAGAATTGCTAGGCCTGGGAAAAGTTATTTTTACTTGTGAAAGAAATAAATCCAGTTCTCTGCCTGCAGCACTGATCAGGGAAAGGATTCCTGTGGCTGTTTCTAAAAGGGTCATAGAGATATTTACTGTCCAGAAATGACTAACTTAGCAGTTAGACCTGTCCCAGCTTGCCATCTCAGGGTCAGGGAAAGTAGAATGATTTTCTTAGCTCGCTCCTGTGGCATCAGTCATATTTCTACTTTCTTAACATCTGTGGGGATTCCTTTTTGTTATAAATTGTATCCTTTCCCAGGATTTCAACTTATTCATACTCGGTATCTGTACTGCACTTCATGTTTCCAGAGCACCATGAAACTGTTGAACAAACAGTGGAGCAGGCTTCCTTGATGTTCCAAGCCTGTCAGGGTTAAAGAGGCATTTGGATAATGCGTTCATTAATATGCTTTAACATTTGGTTACCCCTGAAGTGGTTGGGCAGTTGGACTTGATCTTTGTAGGTCTCTTCCAACTGAGTTATTCTATTCTAATTCACCATGAAGGCTTTTACTGTCATTTTTCAGAATAGCCAGTGACAGACCTGGGGTATAGCATAAGAACTCTGATATGAGATTGATATGAGATGTTGCTCTCTAAGATAAATACGTGCATCATAAGCTAACTGGTTTGGAGGAGTTGATGAGAAAATTAAGTCTTTACTCAGGTGCCTATGAGAAATGCAAAACAGCAAAAAGCTGTTTGATATTATGGTTCCCTTGCAGTATGCTCTTCCTCATCCACTCTCTGTTAATGAAACTCATCTACTTGCCGTTTGCCTGTGTCTCTGTATCAAACACTTGCATTAAATAAGGGTCCATGTCTCACACTGAACTTCACTATTGATTCCAGGGTTTCGATTGGTTCTTTTCCTTGGAATGACTTAGGTTTCCTGATGGTTTAAAAACAATGTTTTTTTGTTACTATTCATTTTCCATCACAAGCTAAACTTAGCCATGCAACCCATCCCCTTGGCCAAAGTCTAATCAATGTACTGATACCATATTTGTTCTCAGTACACCTAGTATTAGAGACTGTCCTCAGACATCATCCCAGTGCATCCCTCCCTTTACCTTGACAGTGCTTTTCCCAAGGGCTAACCTGAATAATCAATTTTTGATTACTTCTGGCTCTAGGCACTGCACACATTAAGACTTGATCATTTCCTGCTTTGCAACTGGCTCTCCTGTGTCTACTGACAGTTATTACCTCCCTTTCTAGCCCTAGCAGATGTGCTTTTCCATTGCATTGTTTTTCCAGAGTTCGAGCAGTTGACTGTAACTAATTTTTCAGTCTGTGCTATTACTTTACAGCATTAAAAGTATACCCATTTACTTTCTAAGTAATTTTCTGTGTGTCTATTAGAACAAATGAAGCATTCTCTTCATAAGCACTGTTAACCACCTCTGGAGGGAAAATCACCAGTGTACATGGATGGAGAAAGAGAAACTCTGAGACTATGAGGTCAAACACCTTATTCTTTCAACTGCATGTGTGTTCAGCAGCTCAGGTAACCCTGGAATAGAAAGTTGCCTTTTGTACTCCTCCCTCCACCTTTAACCAATGTAACACAATCTGTACCTAGCACACTCTGAAAGCAGGTGCTGAACCCACAAAGAGGATCTTTGCAGTGGTGTATGACTAGATAATTTAAGCGGAAGATAACAAGCACAGCCAATGTAATTCAGTTGCTTCATATGTCCACATCTCTGCTTCTGCAAGACTGGAAAGCATGACTTCTTGGGCTTTGTAGCTTCTCATGTGCCCTCACCTTGTCATCTGGATTTGACTTCATTCGTGTTGATTTCTCTGATATAAACTCCTGGTAGTTTTGCATTTGCAAGTTACTACAGCCACATCTTTATTTAATTGTGCTCCACAGCTTTCACAAATAAATTTAGCCATCTGTGGTTGTAGACCAAATACATGCCTTTTCTACGGATGTTATCATCAATATTAATATGACTAATCTGTAGTGTGGGTTAATGCATAATTCTGAATAAACAAAATAAAAGTAGTTGTAGCTCCTAGCTATCAAAATCCTTTTGGTCAACCGTGTAATAAGTGGTGTGTCCTTACTGGGCCATAGTATAGAGAGAGGAGCACTGGAAGCCCTCTATGCACTTATGTTATACAGATCTCCACTGTAATCTGTTACAAAATTCACCCAGGCAGTTAATAACAGCTTTCACTTCCATGGCAGAACAAGAGATATATCTTTAATAAACTGATTATTAAATAATGTAATCTAAACCTACACTTACATTAATCCATTGAGTTTTGGGGAAATCGTACTTCTCAGCTACATGGGAAGAATGTATTGGATCTGGTAAAATGGAACAGATTTGATAATTGTTTATGGTTGATGTTTGTTGATTCAGCTAGGACATTGCTACAAGCAAATTCATCTTAATTGGTATTCAGTTAGGCAAGAGCTTTTAAAGCATTTTAATTTGCTGAAGGTACTTTTGGGCTTACTCTTATATTTAAAATGTTTACCTATCTCAGAAGCTCAATCATTTTTTACAGGCTCTCAAACACGGATATTTATTTATGGCCAGAAATACAAAGCAGAACATAAGTAATGCATTATGTGAAGACAAAGGCACTGTGATTATAAAGATTTACATTCTTTATAGCTTGTAAGACCAAAGATAACTTGTTCATAATGAAATTACTTCAAATCTAAAAATTAGGGTAATGACACAAGGGTGTTTTTATTGTCCATCTGAGCAAAAATACATTCACATGAGATCCATCGTAGAAATATATTAACATTTAGATAAATATCATCTAACAAACAAAGGCTTAGAATAATCTTACTTTTAGAGTATTCATTTGCCCTTAGACACAGATCAGATGGAAAAATGCAAACTCCTGTTTGAGAGATGTCTTCTGTTTGAGACTTTTATCAGCGATTAATATGTCATATTTTGGTCTGAGTGCAGAAACAGAAAGCTTTTTGATTTCATCTACCTTGAATATAATTTCATCCCAAAGGTGAATTCATCTTTGCTGAGGTAGGTAATAAAAATATCATAGAGGCAGCCACAGGTGACACTGGTAATGGCAGGAGGAGCTCAGGGTGTGAGGGAGGAGGAGACCTTCATGGGTGAAGATACACTGCCAAGAGTTATCTTCAAGTTATCTGTGGGATCTCCTTCCCCAATAGTTGGTGGAGAAAGGACCAGTCAAAGGAGGTACTAGCCTGCATATCTGACCTCTTAAGGCTTTGTGCAGATTCCCCCCAAGCATAGCCTCCTCAAATCCAGTCACTCCTTCCTGCCTATCTCATCTGTCCAAGGTCCAGTCAGTTTAGCTCTCTTCAAAACCCATTAAACTGTCTCATTCTCTTTGATCTATTCTCAACCCTCCGGAGTTCCTTCTGACCCTTCTGTGGTTTCTCAAAAAAGCTAGCTAAGGCTCCTTCAGGCTTCTCACCAGCCCCCCAGGAATGCTACTTACCATTGCTGTCAAGTTGTTTCAGCTGTGTGCTAGAAAGAGGCCTCGAGCTAACTCTGGAGGAATATGGCAAGTTTTAATCTTACCTGGGCTGCCTGCCTGTGTGTTATCACATCAAACAAGCTCTTGTCCAGAGCTCTGGTGGACAAACAAGTGGAGGGTACAGGCTGCTGACTTCAAGTGTGATGGAATTCTGTAGAGAAGAGTTTTAATGATCATTCTTTATAAGCACAGGTTAGTTAAAATGCGTTCGGGGCATTCTTACTGGCCACGTAGTTGAGAGAAAATGAATGCACTGATTCAAAGAGACCAGGCACAGAGGAATAAAATAGAGGCAGGACGATCATATTCAGTATGTTTGTGGCAAGACAGAAGAAATGCTATGTACATATGATGTACCTGACCTTCAAGATCAGGAAGACTTGATGTGGACTCTCATTTTTGAACAATTTTTGTAAAAAGCAAGGCAGCTGGTGTGTAGAGGTGTTTTATGATGACACATCACAGTGCCACCATATGTTACAGTCCCGGCTCTAATGGGGAAAGACAGAGAGGCGGCTTTCCTGTAGAAATCTGCAGGTGTTTGCAGCAGGAACGCGTTAAGAGGTTGTTCCCTTGTCTCCCTGTCAGGCATTTGCTGTGTTTCTGTCACCTTGCCCTTCTGTAAACTGTGAGCAAAGACTTGTCTTTAATTTCAGCTGGGCTGCAACTGTGTTATCTGAGGATGTCAGTAACTGACCCTCCAGTGAGAATCTGACATCTCTTTCCTGGCAACAGTAAATGGGAGAGACTGGGCAAGTTAAGGATGAAGGAGACCACAGCCTCAGCTCTAGAGCCTGACAGCAAGTGAGGTACACCTTCCCAGCTTAGAAAGCATCTTTGGTAGCAACTTCTCACATAACTGGTAACCTCTGCAGTAACTCCAGGTCCGGTGGTGTGCATCAATAGCTTTTGGCTGTCTTAGAGGATTTGTGTTTGAGGACGTTGTATTGATGTACCAAATGGAAAGTCCCACAGACAAGCAGATGATATAACAGGCAAAATTAAGACTAACCAAGTACCAACTGTTTCTTAGTATACAATGTAATTTAAAAGGGAACAAAACTAGCTATCTCTCATAAAATACAGCGTGAAACTTTTTAAATACAGATTGCGTGCTTTTCCAAGGGCGGAGTATGACCTTCAGACTCTGTGTGAGAGTGGGAACAATTTGATTTCCATCCAAGGGAATAGCAGGCATATCTAATGACTTTAAACAGTGTTTGGATGCAAGAAGCAATATCTGGGTCTTTTCTGAATTAAGTTTGTATATATTGACTGACATTCAAGATTTGATGTCTGACAAGCTGATGGCTCTGAAGCTGCTCTCTGCATGTCAGCTGAAATGAGAGAAGAAATTGGAGTTTCATTCCAATAGCCTGCAAAAAGGGGTGCTGAATACTGTTACCTACTGTCACCACACTGATACTAAGTGTAATAATAAAGGTAGAGCTTTGGATCAAAGCCTCTTGTACAGATATTGTGTCACAGGGGGTATTGTCTAGTATGAAATGAGCTTTTGAGAAATAAAATTTAAATGAGCTAAGTATCTTTTGCTTTGTCATTTAATACTGAGAATCTAGTAGTTACCCTCTCCAGCACTAGGATAAGTTAAAAGATGACCTGATGTTACGATGGCTGCAGAATTCCCAGCACTTGGATAAGGCCAGGTCTGTAATACACAGCTGTATCCTCCTTATACCAAAGTACTAGAGTGCATTCCCTCTACACATACTGCTTTTACGTGGAGTGTCCAGACACAGCACCTGAAGCAGGTGCTTCATTGATTAGTTTAGCCAGTTCTTATTTTAAGAAGTTTAAAGTGTTCTTCTTGTTGTTCGTCATTAGTTGGTTTTGTTTTGTTTGTTTGTTTGTTTTAAAACTGATGAAGACCTAAATGAATCTGAACCTGAGTGTGACTGAGAGCTCTCAGAGTGACCCTGGTAGGGTTGTATCAGTAATAACATCTTCAGGTGGTGAGATGGAATTGTGAGAACAGTGTAAACCCCAGAATATTTTTCTTCTAAGGAGTTAGCTACTTTCTTTGTCATCAGTAAGTACAATGACCTGCTAGCATTCAGATTCACAACCTTTCTTTTGTTCTGCATTAAAGGATATGAGAGATTTCATTTTCTCAGAGTTGGACTTAGTGTTCTTGTTTTACTGCCAAATGCTGAAGTCTGTATTTTTAGTGGATATGTTAACGTGCATATCCTTTGGAATAGATTTGGATTGGAATTTGATGAACTGATCATTGTAATGCTTTTTTATTTTTAACACCTGGACTAATACTAAGCATGCAATTCAGTTTCTAAATATGAAACCTGCTTTAGAGGACCACTGAAAACCTATAGCTCCTGCTCATCTCAGTCTTTTGCATTTAATCAGTTTCCTAAAATTTGACCTCTTTCATTTGGGAACCTGACACTTGGCTCTCAACTTTCTATGCCAGTCTGTGTTTCATTAGCATGTCAAAAAAAGCTTTTTATCAGTTCTTCCACTGAGATGTAATACCTTTTTCAAAACTCATAAGCAGATTTTTGAACTAATATTTTAAATCTGGGCATGTTTATAGTTGCTGAATACTTTTTATCTATTTAGAAACTAATGTATATCAACACTTCCTAAATATTCTCACCTGGTGACATTGGATCTTTAGGCAGTGTAACAGTCTTTGTAGACTACTGATTTTCTCACAACAACAAACAACAGTAACTTGATGAGAACCATGCAGCATTAGGAAATAATATATCTGGATGCATGATAAGCTTTTTGTTCGTTCTTTGTGGCACGAACGATACATTTTTTCTAGTTTGCAGCAACTCAGAACACTTCCTGTTACCTATCATCTTTCTTCTGAAAGACATATAACTCCACACTGTGCAACAGCAATTCTCCTGCTGAGGATGGAGGTTAGATACCTTTCCCTTTTCCTTTAGGGTGAGAACATGAAGCTCATTTCAAGCTGTTGTTTCAAGTAGTATGTATTCAGCACAGCAGACCTGAGTCTGCGCTGACAGGGGTACCTGATGGACAAAGTGTCTTGTAGTGACCTTACCCATACATTGCTCCGGAGCCATCAGATTGCTGCACTTGGTAAATTTGTCTCTCCCCTTTCCTTGACTTTGTGTTCACTCAGACCTTCCCCATGTAGATCTGTTATTCACTTCACCACTATGAAAACGTTCTGCAAAATATTCTGTTTTCCTTAATGACTGAAAAAGGATTTGCAGTCTTCTCTTCATTGAGCACCGTATGTGCTGACTTAAATCATACTTTGATAGATCTCTGAATGGCATGAGTAATTAAATGCTTTTGTAGAAGCTTTGTAATAACCAGTAACATCAAAGGATAGTAATAAACCAGAAAACAAACTAATAATTAAACCAATAAATCTTTTAAACATCAGTGGATTAGAAACTCCTTTGAAAATAAGCATGTGCACTAGCCAACATCTAAATTATGGACTTTGTCCAAGAAACTCATATGATGCTGAACAGAAGATGCACAAATGTCCATTGCACAAAGGGATTAGTCTTGGTGGTTTATGTGATAAGAAATACATACTCAGGAAGGCAATAACACTGCTGAGCCTGCTCTCAGAGGTTTCTTGATCAAACCCTTCCAGCAGCTGCCCTGTGCATTGCTGGTTTCTCCTTTGAAATCATCTTTACTTACAGGCAGCTATGTGGTGGGCACGGTGAGAGTGGGGTGCTGCAGGCTGGTTTGTGTGCTATCCTGTTTCAAACTGCTGCCTTTGGTCAATCACCAGAAGCTGATCTAAATTATGCTGTCCAATGGATTTGAGGTTGATGACAACATAGTTGAGTCTAGATATAAGACAGCATAGTGAAATATTTCACAGACCTATTCTCTAGAGTGGTCGTCACGGTGAATTTTACTGTCACTTGATATGATAAAACTGAAAGCCTGACAGGGGTTACCATATAGTGTTCAGCACCACTCTCAAGCAACATAACAGGAATTTAATTTGGTACACTTGATTTTCACAGTGAAAATTTTGTCTTTTAAAAAAGAATATTATGGTGTTGGTATTCCAAAGTTGACATCGTATCTACATGTAAAAGCTGTATGTTATGCAAGACTCCAGTAACAGGATAAATATTGCTAAGTACTGCTTAGAGAATGAAATGCAGAACTGCAGTACACCCACACACAAATAAAAATACTATCTGCTGAGAGTTCTTTATTGTGTTTAGCAGAGGCTTATAAATGCACATTTAAATAAGTGATTTAAATAAGTGATTTGTATCACCACTTCATCTTATGTTTAGATCTCTGAATGTAGAGAAATCAGAGCCTCATGAGTTCAGTTCATTCCGAGACATCCAAATAATTTCATACTGTGCTGCGCAGGAAATAGAAAATCTTTCAACTTTCTTAGGATAATTTATCAAGATTATGTATTTTGGAGTTCATGAATGATCCCAGACATTATTTCAAAATTAAAAAGTAAAATAAAAAATAAATAAAAAATATAAAAAATATAAAAATATAAAAATAAATAAATAAAAAATAATGAGTGAGTGCCAGGTCCGGAATTAAGACACGAGCTTTCCTGGCATTGACCATGAAGCTCGTGTGACCAGCCCCCTGGGAAGGGTTGCAGGGCTCATGGTGTGGGCAGGTGGGTGTCCAGCCTTCAGCCAGAGACAGCTCTGGGGCAGACCGGGGCTCAGTGCCCGTGCCAGGCTTGAGATTCACCTCGCTGTGTCACAGGTGGCCAGGGCAAGGCATTGGTGGTGAACTGTGGTCATGAGTTTAATGCTTCCTCCATTGTACTTATTTTTTATTATTTTTTTTGTCTCTGTCTCTCAACCAAGCTATCTGGCACTGTGGGAAGTTCATGTGAAATAAAACATCTGATTCTGCAATTAAATTAATCACAGACAAATAAGATTTGTCCTTTGTTGGCTCTTCCATGCTTGTAAGTGGTTTGTTTGCTAGACAGTGAGGAGAAGACCTGCTTATGGCAAGTTACTGCACTTGTCAGTAAACACACTGCTGTGCTGTCCCACACCTCAAGGTGTCCACAGTTTTGCCTCAGATCTCTCAGAAAAAAAACTTCTGAGGAAAACAGTAAAAATCTTTGAACAGGAAAGATTGGAATGGGATTGTCCCCTGTGGGATGATGCTAATACATGCATTTTTTTTTTTCCTTCTTCTCTCTAAATACAGAGATGTCACAAATACCATTAGAAAAACACAGATATATACCCATTATATAAAAATCAACTTTTCCTAACCAAAACTGTTTAAACAGACTCAAAATATTAAGCTCTATTTTTGTATTTCCACTGCTGTAACTAGGGCTTGACTTCAACCAGTGAAGCCCAGTCCGTGGAGAGCTATGTCTCCGATTGCACAATGCCGACTGGGGTTTCCTTCTGGAAAAATACAATGTGGTTGCTCATCCATATGACTGAATTTGTCATGGGATAAGAGATGGCTTAGTTGTATATAAACGTGTAAAAACTTGTATTTGAAATGGAGTTTCTAGGCTGGGAGATTCTTCTGGAAGACTGAATGGTATCAATTAGTGGCCTTAAAATATTTTGAACAATCAGAGTATTTTAGTATTTTGTAACAAAATATTTTATTATAACTACTTTCAAAGCTGGAACAAACAACAGTACTTGACTGATTTTGTTCAACTTGTGAGCTGTAATCAATTGTTAACAATGCCTTCAGTGGGATATGCACTCCAACATGAGTCCTTGGCTGTTGAATATATTAGAACTGGAGAAAGACAGATGTTCTTACAAATTACAGCTCCCTAAAAGTAGTTCTTCACTATGAAAAAACACTTGTTAAATTTCAGCTGACTCAGAGTAGCCAGTTTCTGGTCACAGCAATATATCATCAACATTTCAGGAGTGCTGAAATTTATTATTTAAGAAATGAAAACGATAATGTTATAACATTTCAGAGTACTCAAAATGACATATTCTGCATTCAGTTGTGCTTGGAAATACTTTATCCAAGCGTGACCTGTCACAGCAAGGAAATTTCCAAGTTAGTTTATCTCTAAATTTGAGCTGTTCTTCAAACACAGAATATCCTGGAAAGTTAATCAGATTTATTAGCTCTATAGAATGCTGTATTTGCAAAGTGGCTCTTCTGCAGTTGCTTCCTCTCTAATGGAACAGCACACTTTCACATTGCTTTGTTACTGTGACAGTTTTGTTCTAATTATAACCGATCACACTCGGACACCTTAATAGCTTCACAACTACTAATTTTAATCAGATCTCTGGGCATGCTGGGAGCATGTCACAGACAAGGTAGTCAGCCCCACTTATACACACTGCTGCTCAGAAGAAATAAGGAATGTTTAAGTCAGGGGAATTACCCAAAAGGCTAATTTGATCCACTGTTTTTACAGACAGAGAGAAACCCAAACTCAAGGGGGTAAATGCAGAGGTATACGGGTTGGTATCTGTCATAGTTTGGGAGCCACAGCTGTTTAAAATTGCAGGTTTTCAATGGTAAACCTCAGCTGACATCACAACAACTGTTATTTTACTAAGCCTAATCCTAGGGAGTATTTCAGGCTGACAAAAGTCTTCTAACTTTGTTTATTCATTGCACCTGTACAGCACCCTCCACACCTGCTGAGTTAAAGTCCTGTTTGTCCCTGCTTTAAAATCTGCTCCAACAGGAAACAGAAGTTGAGAGAAAGGCAAACACCTTGCTCAGGAAAGCTGCACATCTTCAGATCCAGGTAAAATTGAAGCCACCAGATGAACTCCTTTTTCTTGCACTCAACATAAAAAAAAAAAAAAAAAAAAAAAAAAAAAAGTTTCATAATATGTCTGAGTCAGCCATGGAGAAAAAGCAGGCAAGTGAATGACAACGTAGTTCACTACTGACTAGCCCTTTTAAGATACCCAGTGTACCTCCTAATTTTAAGGCATTTCAGATGAAGAGCTTAAAACATTCATGTCCCTAGTGAAGGACTGAAGCTCTAAGTAATGTCATTGGGATGATATATTTGTTCATCACCATGCATCTCCCCCAAATGTTTTAAATTTGACTCTAGTGCAAATAATGTAATAAAGGGCTGTCAGTCTTTGTCTAATCAGTTTGCACAATCAGGGATTGTATTAGTTTTATATAAATATCAGTTGGCATCCTAATTTTCAGGACCAGTAACATGCAAGTGTGAAAATCATACCCTCTTCCTTACCCCAGTCACATAAGCTCCTTTCCAAAGCTTGCTACCTTTGGATAAAAGTCTCCTTAAAATTTTTAAGAGATTTTCCTTATTAAATAATGAAAGAAGAAGGAGGTTTAAGTTATGTCTTTTTCCCTTGTATCTGACTGCAATTATATTTTTATATGCAAAATGTTAATATGAAATTGTTACACAGAAATGCTTCTGAGCTCATGCAATTATCATTCATTGGAGATGGTGACTAAAACCTGAGTGCTTGAGATTTACAGGGGTTATTTTGAAGTTGGAGAAAGAATTGTACTGTGCAAATTTGGCTCACCAGCAAATGATTTGATTGGATTACATGTGCTTGGTGTGAAACAGCCAGTCAGACTGGCCAATAAGCTATACTGGAAGAAATGGTTGATGTAGTGAAATATATCATCAGTCACTCCTGAGCAAATGGAGCTCATGCTAAGAAGAGAGGATACTAATCCCCAAACTTTCACCATCTTTCAAAGTTTCCCTGCAGAGGACCAGTGTCTAGCAAGAGATGCAAACAAACGAACAATAAAAAGTTTGGCTTTGCCTTGTTATTCAGTTACAGAATCAAAAGCAGGAAGGATTCCTGGGTCATCTTGCCCTTTTCCTTATATAGAACAATCTGTCTCTTTTAAGAGACATTTACTGGTCTCTGGCTCTTCCTTTAAGTACATTGTATTTAAACGCCTTTCTATAAATAAAGGAATCACAGGCATTGATTACTTTGAAGCAGCAGAGGCACTGTGAGCTGTGACACTGACATCTTGCTGTGACAGAGCAGTGTGCCATTCTCCAGTGGTGCCGACAGAGGCCTGCCCGGTCCCCGCAGGGGCTGGGTACCATTGCCAGGTGCAGGGCACATGGTTGGGATGTGGCACTGGGTTTATAGAACAGGTCTTTTAAGGACACGTGGGTTTGCTGAAAAGTAGACCTCCTTTAGGATGACCCTTTTGTAATAGCTTCCAGGAGATGGCTGTGAGTCTAAAGGAAATCCAGAAAGGCCCATGTAGCAGGGCCTTTTCATGCTGGAAAGCATAAAGTCATGGGTGACTTCATGGCCATGGAAAAAGGTAATATCCCTGCAAGCAGGAGGTGATGCCACTGCTTTGCTCCTGAAGGTCTCTTCTTTCATCAGCATATCCTTCAGTAACACTCAAAGTTATTTTTACATTATAATTTGTAGTTCTGTTGGTTGGATTTATTTTGTTTATTTTTCTTCCAGATAATTCTCTGAATTTGAGTGCTGGCCAGAATCACAAGGTATCCTTAAAAGCATTTTGTCCATGTACAGGAAAAAGCTTCTTCTCCTTCTTTTCCAGATTTCTAATGGAATTAATTCATTGCTAGAGGGATTTATTAGGCCATTAATTAGCTTCTTACAAGTATCATGGTTCATTTACATTTCTGATTATGACACTTCCCTGTGTGCCTGTTGAACTTTTGTGATTCTGTAATTGCTTGGCTAAATAATTCAGACTGAGAGCCCCACCACACATTCATTGTGCATCTAAATTTCTCCTTCTACTAATGATCAGACATAAGCATGTCAAGGATATAGGGCAAGCCTGTATATTGAAGATCTTGCTTCCAAATATACCAAGGGTAAATGTTCTAGTAAGGAGAAGTAATGCTCTAGATTGCTGTAAGCCTGTATTTATTGAAAATAAATAATATCGAGGAAATTAATAAGAGGAAATATGACCATAGCCAATAAAGAAACTGCTCTGCAAAGATGTCTGAAATAATGAATCTGAAAACACAACCCTGGAAACTTAGCAGGCATTAAAACATAAACAAATTGTCAGCTGATTCAGTGTTTAGTGGTGATTCTTAGCACAGAACAATTAGATCCAAATTCTTCTCACAAATAAACACTTGAATGTCATATAGTAGTGAAACTAACTTGTAAGAACAACAAGAAAAGTGTAGTTATGCTGAACTTTGAGTACAGTTCTCTTATCTTCAGTCTTCCATCATATCCTTTGCTGCTTTATTAAAAAGATGCTGAGAGGACTATTGTCAGAAAATAAATGAATAAATAAAAAATCCTGCACTACAAGCAGAAACATACAATGCAGAAATTCAGAACAAATGCTCCAGTCCAACATATCCATTTGGATCTTGTGGTATATGCTGTCACCAATGGCAATCAGAGTTTTGACACTATTAAAACGTCAAGCAAATCTAATCTGTCTTCTATGCTAGGGAAAAGTAAGGAAAAAAGTTAGCTTTATTTTATTTTTTATTTTTTTCCCCCATCATACCGGACCCCTTTTGTATTTTGCAGATACTTGCCTTGGACAGGTCCTTGTACAAATGCAGTGGGTATTCACTTCTATGTTTAAACTGCTAACTTGTATTTCTGCAGTTGTTAATTTTTGTATCGTTTAGTCAGAATACAGTTTTGGTTTTCCCACCATGGTTTGGAGTTATTCCTCCTCTCAGTTTCCAAATACTTAGCTTTTTTAGAAAGGCATTCAAACACCTTCAGAAGTTGCATTTAGAGTCAATAGCTATCTTAGTCATTATTTGGTCAGTGTGGTTAGCAAAATTAGTTTCATGAATAATAGCAGTCTTAGAACTGATAGAAACACTTTGGAAAGCATTTAATGTTTTTATGTATTTGGTGTAATTTAGTGTAAATACACTACTTCATAATATATTAATAAAAGACTTTCATGATGTCTATTAAGAAAAATAAGTTGGCTGTATCTTGGGGGAAAGAAAAAATCTATTACCATACTGTGTGGCTTTTTTCTAAGTGTAGCTTACTTAAGATAGCAAAACGAGATAGAAACTGTACTATAAGAAAAAATAAGACAAATGAAGTATAACCTCTTTTTTTTTTTTTTTTTTCTTTTTTAAAATATCCATGTCTTTGTTAGCATCCTTGAGTGAATGAGTGCATATGTACAGAAATTGTTTTCAGTTGGGTATAAGCGCTCATGCTGTAAAGCCATACCAGAGTGACAACCAAACAACTGTACCTGTAGCAGTGCTTTGTGGATGGGGTGCTAGGGCCCCTGAGTGACCGCACCCTGCATAGTGCTGTGATGCAGATGTACACTGAGACTTGTGGTGTCATGTCACTTCCGACAAAACTTTCACATTTGTGTTGGGAGGAGGATGCAATACTGTAGTGATTTTTGGTTTAGCTTTTAGTAGCAGGAAACAAATGGTATGTATCTTTATCTTAGGGATATGGATGTGAGAATTGATTGGCTCAGATAAGCTGTTTCCTTTCTTTAGGTCTAACTATAACACATTAGATCAATCCTAGATTTCTTGCCTAGTTCTTAGTGGTATTCTTCACGGTTCTAATGGAGAGATGTTGCATCCTTGATATTTGTGCTTCAATCACTGATATTTATTCTTCATAGGGCATTATTGACCCAATACAGCTTAGGCTGTGTATCACCTCTCATTATGATTTATGCAGTAGCAAAGTGTCTTATTTTTGACATTTTTCTGTTTGAATATTGCTGTACATTGAGCTTTAAGTATTTTATTTTCTTTTAATAGATTTATATTGAACTGTCTCCATCAAACTTCCACTATTAATTCTGTCTTTAACATGAACCACCTATACGTTGTACTGCTCAGTTGGTGCTGGTGGTAGCTTTTGGGTCTTTCAAAGACTGGTAACCATGCTTATATTCTGTTAAGCGTCTTAAAGGTTTGATTAAATGGGTACTAATAACCAGAACAAGACAAGTGCAGCATAGTCTGCCAGTAATTCAAAAAGACTATTAGGTTATTTGAAGAAATCAATACCTCAATTTATATGACTGAACGTGTTAAGAAAAAGGCCAGATGCTGCTGAGTACTTGTACAACTGAATAGCAATAAAAATGTTAAAAGAAAATCAAGATGTAGGTTTACCAAGTAAGCCATCTATACCCAGGAATGTTAATAGCATTTCTGACTGTCACAGCTTGGTCTGGTGATATCAGCTGCTTTATGGATGTATTTAGTATTACAATGTTTAGAGAATGTCATGTGGCAGCATGCAATATACTTATAATATTGCACATGACCAGAGTAATTTGCAGTCCTTGCTTAGAAAGCAGGGAGGGAAAGAGAGAGTTTATTAAGAGGTGGAAGAGAGATTTAATTATTTCTTGAGATTTCAAAGAAAATATTCTCCTGAATTCAAAATCACTATAATGCTATGTGACCAGCCCTCACCTCACAGCTCTGCCACTCTGACACAAACATAATACTAAAAGGCCATAATTTGCAGACCAGCTGCAACTCTTGCTGAAGTCAATGGAGGCTGCAGTGGTTTGGCACCACTCAGGTTCATAACCATTCGTGGCATTGAGAAAATAACTATCAGTGGAAAAATTGTAAATTAGAAAATCTCCAGGTTGTTGCTATTAATGGAGTTAATGATCTCTCCAACAAAATACAGTGTAGTAAATACAGAATTGCTCTGCAACTGAGGTAAGAGATGAGGATTAAATAAATGCTACTGTGGCCAAGAGACTGAATTCAATATGACTAATATCCAGTGATTTGTTAAATGTATATTGAAATGCATTCCTTTTTATACAAAAGACCAGTGTATGCTTTCAACAGTCTTCAAATATGGTTTTTAAGCTTTCTTCTTGGAAAATCAATTCAGAGGCTTTGCAGTTCAAATTTACACTAAGAAAAAAAGGGCCAAATCGTGCTGTCATATATAGGTACAAACTTCTTTGATCCAATTTACTTTGCTCTGAGTGGATTTCTTTGACTGAACAAGTAGTACTGAGAAAAAGAAAGGATTTTATAAATCTAATTACCAGTTTTATTACTGTCATTTTCTTTCCACGTGGTGTTAGCCAGGACATGCAACAACTGTCTCTGTGGCTGGCACCCTGCAAGTCATGTCCTGCTTTCCGCAGCCATGCTGCTCATGGAGGTGTGTTGTATCAGGCTAGAATTCAAACCTTGCCGCTTTCATGAGCTCTTGTACGTATTCATCATTAACACAGAGAAGCCAGTGATGCTGGGAGGTTTTATCCCCATGTCAAGTGTTTTCTATCAGCTGGCTGGAGGCCTTCAGGAAGGCCTGCCTGACAGGAAGCACTGGTGAAAGGGATGTTTTGGTTCGAAGATGCTGAAGCTGGTGCTGAGGGACTGCTTGGATGTACTCCTTGTGTCAAACCTGAGCTCAAATGCAGCCCTATGTGTGACTTTAAAAATGCAGTTGTATTCTTCCCAGTCCCTGTGATTGTCCTTCATTTTATTTTGTTAGCTTCAGTCCAGACTTGAGAAAAATCTTTTCAGGGAAAGCTTCCAACTCTGTATGCATAATCTTCTGCATTTATGTTCATCTGAGCTATGCTTATACTATATTTCATTACAGAAGAGCGGGCAATTAAAAACACAATTGATTTCTTGCTAATTGAATGTTTTCTGAGTACTTCACAAACTTGGATGATTACCAAAAGCAGGCAAGTATCTAGAACTGTTAACCAGCAACTAAAACACCAGAAATAATCATCTGGATTGCAGAATTTCTTGTCCATCTATGTAGCACAACATAGACCCCTGTCTCCAGTTAGGGAGGGTGTGAAGGCCTGGGCCTTTGGGATGGAGTGTGTTACACATTTACTGGATGTTTTCTGGACTTTCTTCTATTTACTTTTGTGGTGGGGTGGAATTCTGCTCCAAATCTGCTTTTGAGGAGCTGCACGTGACACCCAGAGGCTCAGCAAAGCCCTCCCTGCATGTTGCTAGTGGGAGGCAAAGGAGGGAGTGCAGAAACACCTCTGTCTTCTTGCTGGGAGGGCATCTGGGGGGCTTAGAAAAGATGAAGCGAGGTGTGGGTGCTGGTGGTTGCTCACCATCTGGAGATCAGACACCAGACTTGAAGAAGGGCCTGGATTCCTCAGATTGTTTTGTTCTTTTTTATTATTATTTATTTATGGTTCAGGTAGACCTGAATCAAGAGGTGCAGTGTCAGAAATATGGGAGATCTGGCAATCAAGTGCTGAGTCCAGAAAGAGCTAGCCAAGAGCTGTCAGAAAGTAGGGAAAGCCTGCCTGGACTGTCTCCAAAGAGACTTGAGACTAAAAGCAGCAAAGCTATCTCAGTACATCGCTGGAATGAACTTGCAGCATGGCAGGATGCCCAGGTTAGAGATGGCATCAGGACTCTGTTGCGATCCATCTGCAGTAAATTGAATGTGTACTCTGATGCAAAAGCATGGTGTGTCCTTCTCCAGAAGGGATCACTGTCCTTCACCCAGAGATCTGCATTGTGTAGTGGATGCTGTAAAATGACCTCGTCTGTAAATATTCCCAAGTGTGGGTTCCCATGTGGCAGTAGAGGAAAATGCCATAAAACTAGCCTTATTTATGTCTTTTCTGTTAGAGAGACATTGGTATAAGGCAGCAGATGTTTTTAGGTGTCCTGTCTGCTCTGAAACCAATATGAATGTTGTGTATTGGCTAGTGATTTTTGTAGACAGTTTCTTGTTATCTCTACATCTCAATTAGCCCAGAAGAACAAGGTTTGGCTTAGTCCTTTGCCAAGAGCAAGAAAGAAGAAAATACTTCCCTGCCTCCACAGCTTTTCTCATCTCAGTTGCTCAAGGCCTTGTCTTCCTGACAGACAGCTGCTGCCTGCTCTAGTAGCCCTATCAGTCTCACAGGCTGTAGATGACAGCAGAGTCTTCTGGAAGCCAGCAAGTGAAGCCTTGGATGTTGCTCAAATAGAAAATCACCCACCTATATGCCTGTATTTGGTCTTGCCAGGTTAGAGTCAAGGAACAAGTAGCTTACTTCAAAATCCTACCTTATTTTGTGTATAGTAAACATTTAAACAATCCAAAGAGCATGTAATTTTAGGAAATGATCCTCTGCTGCATGCTAGCTTCAAATAAATCTCCAGTAGCACTGATAAAATCAGGAAATCATTTTTTTTTGCTTGAATTGTTTCAAAGCAAGTTAGTAGATTTTATTTTATCCTCTAGGTAACATGAAATTTCAATCATACTGCAGTGTTTGGAATCTAATATTCAGCTCTTTCTCATCACTTGTTACCTCTGTGAGCCTCAAAGAATGGTCTTTGAAAAGCTTTGGTTTTAAACCTTCCAAGGACAAATATGTCTTTAGTAGCATTTAATGAATTCAAAATATCCTAGAGAGGAAAATGCTTGCTGTACTGCTGGCTCTAATAACTGTGTTGCTTCCTCTGGGACGTTAAAAAACAGCACCTCACAGTGGGTGGGATGGGAGAGGCTTTCAGAGATTCTCCTTACTGTAAATATGACTTGCTCTGTCTCTTCCCTTTTGTTTTTGTTCATTGAGTGACTGCAGTCTTTGTTACCCAAGTACTGTGCAGGGATTTGGGGTTGTTTTGAGATTTGACCAGGAGGACTTAGATAATTAGCCTGAGGGGCAATTCCTAATTGTTCAATGTCACTGTAAAAGCAGGAATGGGGGGGGGGGGGGGGGAAGCAAATCCCTGGTGTTGACATACTCAACTATTATGTCCTGCCCATACCTACCTGCCCAGCTTCCAAGCCTCTCATCCTCCTTTCCCATCTTCTCTTTTCCCTAATCTCTACTCCCATAAGGATATTTCATGTATAATTTTTTAAATATTCGCACACAAACTACCAGGAATCTTTAAGTTGTGTTTCTCAAAGGAATAAAAATCATAGCACTGTACCTAGCACAGAGCACACTGAACATGCTGGCTGCTGGCTGGAGGACCCCAGCTGTTGGTGGGGTTGGAGCTGTACACGTGTGGCTCTGTCATAAGTTAATTGCTGCTGCTGCAGCCCAAACTCATCCATACATGCTCAAATGAACAGTGTTCTCCCACTAGTACATCAACACTGTGGAAAATCATCACTGCCAACAGAACTGGTCAGCCCAGATGTAAACCGGGCTTTCTATAAATGCTGGTCAGTTGTATGTCAGCTGGCGGGGCTCATTGATAGGGCTTTAAACTAGGTAAGAAGGGGGATGGGGCTGAAGCATGGATTGTTGGGGCTGTGCCAGGAGGAACAATGGCAAGGCCGGAGGATAAGGTAAAGCCCCAGCTGAAGTGCATCTACACCAATGCACGCAGCATGGGTAACAAACAGGAGGAGCTGGAAGCCATTGTGCAGCGGGCAGGCAATGACTTGGTTGCCATCACGGAGACGTGGTGGGACCACTCTCATGACTGGAGTGCTGCGATGCCTGGCTATAAGCTCTTCAGAAGGGACAGGCAGCACAGAAGGGGTGGCGGTGTGGCTCTCTATATTAGAGAGTCTTTCGATGTTGTAGAACTCGAGGCTAGGAATGACAAGGTCGAGTCCCTTTGGGTTAGGATCGGCGGGGCCAACAAGGCTAGTGTTCTGGTCGGGGTCTGCTATAGACCGCCGAACCAGGATGAGGAGACAGATGAGGAGTTCTACAGGCAGCTGACAGAAGTTGCGAAATCTTCAGCGCTTGTACTCGTGGGGGACTTCAACTTCCCTGACATATCCTGGAAACACAACACAGCCCAGAGAAAGCAGTCTAGGAGGTTTCTGGAGAGCGTGGAAGATAGCTTCCTGACGCAGCTGATTAGTGAACCTACTAGGGGTGGTGCCCCGCTAGACCTTCTCTTCACAAACAGAGAAGAACTGGTGGAGGATGTGATTGTCGGGAGCTGTCTTGGGCAGAGTGACCACGAAATGGTGGAGTTCACTATTCTTGGCAGGGCCAGGAAGGGGACCAGTAAAACTGCTGTATTGGACTTTCGGAGGGCTGACTTTGGGCTGCTCAGGACACTAGTTGGTGGAGTTCCTTGGGAGGCGGTTCTAAAGGGCAGAGGGGTCCAGGAAGGCTGGGAGCTCTTCAAGAGGGAAATCCTAATGACGCAAGAGCGGTCTGTCCCCATGTGCCCAAAGATGAGCCAGCGGGGAAGAAGACCAGCCTGGCTCAACAGAGAATTGTGGCTTGAGCTCAGGAGAAAAAAGAGGGTTTATAATCTTTGGAAAAGTGGGCAGGCCACTAGGGAGGACTATAAGGATGTAGCGAGGCTGTGCAGGGACAAAATTAGGAAGGCCAAAGCACATCTGGAGCTCAATCTGGCTACTGCCGTTAAAGATAACAAAAAACGTTTTTACAAATACATCAACACAAAAAGGAGGACTAAGGAGAATCTCCATCCTTTACTGGATGCAGGGGGAAACTTAGACACAAGAGATGAGGAAAAGGCGGAGGTGCTCAATGCCTTCTTTGCCTCAGTCTTTAGTGGCAATACCAGTTGTTCTCTGGATACCCAGTACCCTGAGCTGGTAGAAGGGGATGGGGAGCAGGATGTGGCCCTCACCATCCATGAAGAACTGGTTGGTGACCTGCTACGGCACTTGGATGTGCGCAAGTCGATGGGGCCGGATAGGATCCACCCAAGGGTACTGAGAGAACTGGCAGAGGAGCTGGCCAAGCCCCTATCCATCATTTATCAGCAGTCCTGGCTATCGGGGGAGGTCCCAGCTGACTGGCGGCTAGCAAATGTGACGCCCATCTACAAGAAGGGCCGGAAGGCAGACCCGGGGAACTATAGGCCTGTCAGTTTGACCTCAATGCCAGGGAAGCTCATGGAGCAGATCCTCTTGAGAGTCATCAGGCGGCACTTGAAGGGCAAGCAGGCGATCAGGCCCAGTCAGCATGGGTTTATGGAAGGCAGATCCTGCTTGGCGAACCTGATCTCCTTCTATGACAAAGTGACACACTGGGTGGATGAGGGAAAGGCTGTGGATGTGGTCTACCTTGACTTCAGCAAGGCTTTTGACACCGTCTCCCACAGCATTCTCCTCAAGAAACTGGCTGCGCTTGGCTTGGACTGTCGCACGCTTCGTTAGGTTAGAAACTGGCTGGATAGCCGGGCCCAAAGAGTCGTGGTAAATGGAGTCAAGTCCAGTTGGAGGCCAGTCACTAGTGGCGTCCCCCAGGGCTCGGTGCTCGGGCTGGTCCTCTTTAATATCTTCATCAATGATCTGGACGAGGGCATTGAGTACACCCTCAGTAAGTTTGCAGATGACACCAAGTTAGGTGCGTGTGTCGATCTGCTCGAGGGTAGGAAGGCTCTGCAGGAGGATCTGGATAGGCTGCACCGATGGGCTGAGGTCAACTACATGAAGTTCAACAAGGCCAAGTGCCGGGTCCTGCACCTGGGGCGCAATAACCCCAAGCAGAGCTACAGGCTGGGAGATGAGTGGTTGGAGAGCTGCCAGGCAGAGAAGGACCTGGGAGTGATGGTGGACAGTCGGCTGAATATGAGCCAGCAGTGTGTCCAGGTGGCCAAGAAGGCCAACGGCATCCTGGCTTATATCAGAAACAGTGTGATCAGCAGGGCTAGGGAAGTGATTGTCGTCCTGTACTCGGCTCTGGTGAGGCCGCACCTCGAGTACTGTGTTCAGTTTTGGGCCCCTCGCTACAAGAAGGACATCGAGGTGCTTGAGTGGGTCCAGAGAAGGGCGACAAAGCTGGTGAGGGGCCTGGAGAACAAGTCCTATGAGGAGCGGCTGAGGGAGCTGGGCTTGTTCAGCCTGGAGAAGAGGAGGCTCAGGGGCGACCTTATAGCTCTCTACAGATACCTCAAAGGAGGCTGTAGCGAGGTGGGGGTTGGTCTGTTCTCCCACGTGCCTGGTGACAGGACGAGGGGGAATGGGCTTAAGTTGCGCCAGGGGATTTTTAGGTTAGATGTTAGGAAGAACTTCTTTACTGAAAGGGTTGTTAGGCACTGGAACAGGCTGCCCAGGGAGGTGGTGGAGTCACCATCCCTGGAAGTCTTTAAAAGACGTCTAGATGTAGAGCTTAGGGATATGGTTTAGTGGGGACTGTTAGGGTTAGGTTAGAGGTTGGACTCGATGATCTTGAGGTCTCTTCCAACCTATAAATTCTGTGATGTATTTATTTATTTATTTTCCCCTCACCAAGACTGGGGTTTGACCCAGCAATATCTGGATCTGGCTCAAGTTAAATAACTGAACTAGGATCAGATGGGCTACCTAGAAAGAAACTCTTCAATTAGTGTTCACAGCATCGCATGTCCAGATGTATCTTAATTTTCCGGAGGATAAATACCTTTACATGTTACCATTTTCCAGATGATCTAAGTCAGTATTTTGTTGTAAAAATAGAAGTTTCGGTGTCGCTTTTGTGGATTTTGTTTTGTTTTGGGTGGAAGGAAGTGTATTTTTTTCTTACTTTTTCAACTCTTTAAACTGCAGCTAGGAAAGCATCAGCACCCCAAACTAGAATGTTTTTGTTACTGTTGTTGTTTTTTTCCCTCTGTATTGATCAAAATGTTTTTCAGCAGTAGGTAAGAATTTCTTGCCTTTCCAGAGAGAGAAACAGAGGCACAGTCATCTGAAAACAGTGTTAACCAAAATGACCTCCTGGGAGGCAAAATACTACCCAGAACATTGCTGCCCTGTTCCTCAGTTGAGATAGCTATGCAAGACCTTTGAAATCCTTAGTGGCAAAAGAGCAAATGACATTCAAATAGTATGTGCAACAGCATTCAGTTTAAAATTAACCTTCTAAATGGTGTATTGAAATCACTAGCTTGGAATTGGACTCACCTAATTTTATACACTAAAATGCTTGTCTTGCATCTAGTGCTGGGAATAGCTTTGCTTACATGACCATAGCTGCAATGTCTCCAACAGCTTTTATTGACTAATATTCACATTTTATTTCTCTAGTTAAATTTTCTGGTTAAACATTATGTATGGGCACACCTCATTTGACCAGATATAGCCATAGAGATTAGCCACTTTATGGCTAAGGAGCCTACTCCTATCAAAGAAGAACCAGAATTCACTGAATTAATATAAATTCCTTGAGGCGGTGGCTGTGTCTGAGCAATAAGAAGGGGAACCAATCCTGTTATATTATGATAGTTCAGAGACCCACAAGTGTTGCACTTTTCTGTATGGTAAAATCCACATATGCATTTTAAGGTAAATGGAACTTCTTTTTTTGATGGATAGATGATGGGAATTATTGATGTGTCTGTCTAATGTGCTATTCTCTTGGCAGACAGCCTAGCCTTTAGAGGATGACTGAGAGCTCTCATATGTTGTTAGTGTTTTTTGCAAGTGTTCTCAAATCACATACAAACAGACTGACTCTTGCCCTGCAAGAAGCATGTAACAGCATTGATCTCAGTGGATGATGCTCACATCCAGCCAGGAGAACACTGGGTCCAAATCCTTTAAACCCACTGCATGGTTAAGTAAGCTTTGGTCCTAAGAGGCATATTTCACCTGCAGTCTTGCAGGAGTGGCTGCTCTAGAAGGCATGTTTCACTCGTGGTTTGCCAATGGTTTATGCGCCTATTCCTAAAATATTAAATAAGAATTCTTATATCCACGTCAAACAGTGCATCTAAAGTTGCAGCTAGGTGAAGCAGGTGGGACTGCATAGCCCCTGTACTTGCAAAGCACGTTACACCATTATTTAATGCTCACCAGCCAAGCAAATGCTTTGGACTCCTCTCCTTGCATCTCCTGTGACAGGATGTACCAGGATAAAAAATGTATTAGTAGCACACCAACAGCTAATGTTTCATGTAGATGTGGTCCTTGGATACACTCTAAATGAGCAAGCCTACTTCAAAATACACCTTTACTGAACAAAAACTACATGTAGAAATAAAGAGAAAACTTCTAGACATCCTTACCAGCACTCAGGGTATCAAAGAGCGTATTATTTTCCTCCATCGCATCTTCATCTAGCTAGGCCTAAAATGAAACACCATTGAATTTAACTGAAAACTTGAGCAAATATAGTGACTGACTTAACCACTTGCGCTACTTTAAACACAGCCATGGGCACGATGCCTCCAGGAAGACTGGTGGCAAAGCCCCCTGTAAATTACACACTCATAATTTCCTCAACCAAAAGCTGTCTGTTTTAAGATGAGATGGTATGATTGGCACTTTTCTCTAGGAATCCTTACACCTCTGACAGATTCTCTACCCTAGTATTCATTTCTTGTCTCTCATTAATCATACTGCTCTTCAATTTAATGTAATGGGCCCACAATGCGTTTGGGAATCCCTGCCAATACTTTTCTTTCTCATTTTGAGAAGCATGATTTGTGTAACCTTCAACATTACTGAAAGCTTAGTTTTATACTTAGAATTTATGGGCAAGGGATATGCTGAGGCTTTCTTTTTCCTCTGTTACTAATGGTTGCTATTGCCATGTGTGGAGATACCTCTCTTGCACTTTATATCCTCAGATTTTTCTCATGGGTATAGATAAAGTCATCAAGCTCTCTCTGACACATGCAGGTCTACTGCTTGTTCCTATCAGACTGTGATAGAGGTGGAGCACATGCTCTAGAAAGGGGACCTTACTGCGACAGGGCACCACGTCTGCGACACAAGAATCATTCATATCTCTGCGATGTTTCTATGATGTTTATTTTCCCAGCTCTTTTTCCATGTGTTTTCTGTAGGATTGTTCAAGCTTTTTATCTTTTTATAGTCTTGAAATAGTGATTGTTCATATGCCAGACCTAATGCATCTCTTTCAATGTCTTCATTTTTTCTCTAGCTACAGCAGTTCTTGACTGAGCTGCTGCTTGTTCATATTGATATCTAACAAAGCCAGAGTGAGCTGTGAGTCCTTCCTCTAAGGACTAGATTTCATGAGCCACTCCAATCTGCTTGCTGAAAAGCTGAAGCTTCTACAGGCAATACTAGTATGGGTGTTACCTTTTTTAACGGTATCAGCATTTCTAGGAACCAGCACAGTCCTCTCAAAATAGTATTTTATCCTTACTTATGCCTTAGGGCATAGGAATACTTCTAACTACCTTTTACTTATGGAAATAAAAACAAACATAAAAACAATTGTTTTACACTGAAATACGGGCTTGAAGATGCATGAGCAAGCTTGACTGTCATCAGTCTACTGCAGTCCTTGAAATTTTGCAGCTAAATATAAATGCCATTATAGGAATGCAACTTTTTCTCACCGTCATGGGAGCATCCCTGTGCCTGTCATGGAGATAATAGAAAAAGAATTGCTACTGCTTTAGCTTTATAAAGCACTTCACAGCTGTTACCTACAAACAACTCTGAGATGTTTAAGCTCATGTTATGTGAGGGAAAACTAGATGAGGAACAGATGTTAATCAGTTTACATGGGGACATACCATGGCACAGACCAAACAGAAAGTGCTGAGTTACCTTCCTGTCCTGGAGAAACCTGTCCTCCTTCTGGGTAAAAGAAAGCAGTGATTTGAAATGCCACAGCTTGTGGAGAATAGGGAAGTCAAGCCTCCTGCTTCATCTAACCATGAATTTCTGTTGTAAATAGGAGGGAACATAGCTGCTCCTCATCTTATAAAAAGAGAAAGGATGATTCCTGTTCTGTTTGTAAGAACAACTATTTGACCTCTATGGCCCCAAACCTCCTCCTAGACTGCTAAAGGAGACTCCTTTCAGCTAGGTCAGTCTAGATCCTGAAAATAAACTATAAAATAAACTATAGTTTAAGAGTGGCCCTACTTGGCAGGGGGGCAGGGAAAAGACTAATTTTCACAGGCTTTCACTATTTCTCTGAGCTTTGTCTGTAAACTGAAATATTAACACTGGAACCTCCAGTTTGGAGCTTTGAATTTTATTTTGCCAGTTTGCTTCCCTCTAAAATGACATGTGGGTGATCGGGCTCTGGCCTCTGAAGGGAAACAAACAGCAGGATGTTGCTTGCTGGCAGTTCCATGAAAACAGCAATTTCTCTGAAAGGGGCGGGGGAGGAGGCATGTTCATATAGTACAGGGCACTTCGATGAAATACTGTCCATTCAGCTACATATCATGAGAGGTTACTATTTGGTATCAAAAGTACTTTGAGAGGTGCACAGATTTTGTACGAAGGCCAAAAGTAGAGAAGAGAACAAGCCAGGCAAGGGCTGTGGCAAGTTTTTGAAGTTTTTTTTTTTTTTTTTTTTTTTTTTTTTTTTTTTCTTCTTCCTGGTATAAATCAGTGATCCCTAAGAGATTTTTGCCTTTCATTGTTATCCTTCTCCTTTAATATCTTTGGGCTTGTGAGGCTTTGATGCAGCTCAGGTGGCCAGGTTGAACACAAGAGCCCAAGAGCACATCCTTGGGGGCTGCTGAGGTTTTTGCTCATTGTCCCTCACTGTTCCTGTAAGAAAAGTGGCAAAGCCTTCAACAGTGAACAGTGGACAAGGCAGATTAATTTGGTGCAGCGAGTACCAAAGGTTGGAGAGCTTTAGACATTAACTAAGCCTTAATTCAGTAATCCTACAGGGAAGTGGTGAGCGTTTGGGTGTTGTAGTTTTTAACTTCTCTGGTATGTTTTTTCCTTTTTTTTTTTTTTTTTTTCCATTAACTGAAGATACAACATGTATCCTGTCCCGATCAAATTGCTCCATGCTGTGCTGCCTGAAAGCTGTGTTCCTATCATACTTGCATATATTTTTACATTGTTGCCTCTTTTTTATGTTCATCCCATGACAATTAAAAAAAAAATCTTATCCATTATCTTATCCATTTATATTTTATGAAGCTGTCTTATTGGCCTCTCAGTATTCTTATTTCTCATCTGCTTGGCCCTTTCTCTCCTTCACAGACAATGAAAATCCCACCTCAATTTGTGATTAACCAGTTCATTACCTAGGTGTAGTGGCTTGTTGGTTTAGACTGTGTGCTATCAGCTTTCATGGCAACTAATCTCTACTGGGAGCTTCAGTCTCGTGTGGGTTTAATGAGATATGTTTTGAGAGTTTTTTAAAGTTGTTTGGGGAACTCAGTGCATCATTTCCTACACAGCCTCCAGCATTATTTCTGAGATGAGCAAGGTACGTGAGCATGAGCAGCGCTCCATTTTATTCTGTGGCAGAAAGCTCAAACAGCTCCTTGTTCCACAATTATAGTTAATATTCTAGTATAAAAGTTAAGTAAAGCCATAGTTAATAAGAATCTCTCATGTACACATTAAGTTTTAAGGGGTATATTTTCCATTTATTTCATGTGTGATTACTCCTCTTTGATATTAATTGGGATTCTGTGTAAAGGCCAAAGAGAGACTCTAAGTGGTAACAGAAGTGGAAATAAATCTCTGTTATGACACATCACTTAAAGAAACAGGCATTCAAGCAACACTGCTGCAGCATCCAGCTATTCTCTGTCATTAAGGACTAAAGGATCCTCTGGACAGTTATAATTATGTAGTAGGGTAGTATCATTTTCCATTGCTACATGAAGACATCAAATATTATCAGCTAAAAAATTTATGTAGCAAATATTTGAAACTGGCTACATAAGCTGGCTTGGGCTCTATAACAAACTCACAACCCACAACAGTGAACTCAGAAAAGACAGCTTTAATGGAGCTTGCAGCACCGATGAAAAATAATTGGAAATTCATAAGAAAGATGTGCTAGCTCCTGGCTCATACCTCTTAGTGAGCTGTGCTGGAGACAAATTGTGAGAACAGCCAGGTCTGACTGCTTTCTTATGCAACAGGGAGAAAAAAAAAAAAAAAAAAAAAAGCCTCTTTCTGTTGACAGACAGCTCAGTGCTCTGTCACTGCAGTGCAGCTGGAACAGGCAGGGACGGGGGATGCCAAAGCGCAGCTTGCTCCTCCTTGCTGCCACCGTGCTCAGGCAACACGCACCAGGGAGCCCTTGCTGGGACCTCCTGTGTGGGTCTGCGTGGCCGTGGGATGACCTGAACCCTCCTTCCAGGTAAGGCTTTCCAGAATCTGTCTTTAGCAATCATTTATACTGTGCTTTACTCTCTCCACCCAATTTCTGCATTTACAAGTGCAGCTGTAGGGTTTGCAGTTGTTATTTATAAGTATTTTTCCTAACTGGGCTCAGTGTCCTGATTTTCCTTGCCATACAGCCACAGCAGTGGTGGTTCAGCACCAATGAGAAGGTAAGAGAAGGGAACCAGGGTTGGAAGAAGGGAATCAGGGTTGCTCAAGCTAGCTTCATGCTGAGACAAATACTCACTGATCTCAGCTCCACTTACACTGCCCTCCCTGGAAGACCTGCTTCAGAAGTTACTGCTTCTGCAGGGCCTCAGGGGCCAGCATTCCTCCATTGGAAGGGTGCTTAAACATCAGAAAACCCGTAACATCCACCCTCAGAAGGAGAAACACAGCAACTATGGCCTTCTGCTCTGTCCCAGGTCAGTTTTCAGGTGACTCTGCTCTCCTCCTGACTCATGAAGTGCTCTTGCAGAAGTTTACTCCAGTTTCTTAAGCACACACAGACCGAGATTTGCTTAGACTAAACTTTTTTTTTTTTTTTCCTTTTAAAAAGAGTTAATTGCCAATTAGCTTGATCTAACTAATATAGTAATGAATGCAAACTTGCACCTTCCCTAACAACTGATTTCAGAAAACAAATACTTGTTGTAGTCTTTGCTCATTCTAAGGTAAGCCAGGGTAAGGTGCAAGTATTTGTGGCTTGAAGTAAACAATTGCAAAAGGGATGGCTTTGCATTTGTCATCATGTGTTAACTATTTCATGTTAAATGGCAACCAATTAAATAAACATAAAGGAGTACTGAAACATCTGGCTTTCACTGAAAGCTGGGAGATATGTGTTTGAAGGAGAACATTTCCACATGTTGGAAAGCATCAGACAAATGCAAGCATGAGAAGCTGGGGGAGGCAGGGAAGAAGGACTGTGATATGCTGTACTTTGAAATGTTTACAGCAGTCAGATTATGATTTATTTTAACTATTAAAAGGTTTGTCTGGCTACATAAAAGTGAGATATCGAGTATCATCAAACTTTATTTAAAAAAAAAAAAAAGTGAACTTATTCCTGCAATTAGAATATAGTGTTGTCTCTGAGGTCTTTGCAATACAGTTTGTGTGCTCTGGTTATTATCAAATTATTGCAGAATTTAGTACCTCAGTTTGTAGTATGGATGTGGTAAATAGCTGTCCTCTAATCTAGGATAATTACACCTTGTATTTGCAGTCATTGTGGAAAGGCTTTAGGAGGCAGAAACAGAGGGAGATGAATGTTTCCACTACTTTTCAGGAAAGAGTAATTGATAAATCCACAAAAGTAGAGAACAAAATTATTTTTATTTTTAATGCAAATGATTTCTGATAGGACAAGTTAATCCTGTTAACTGTATGAAAACCTGGGGAGGAGAAGGGAAGTGAAAGGATACTTTGCAGGAGGACTGTGCAGGTTAGCTACAATACTGCTGTTGTGAGGATCTAAGGAAATAAATCTTCAGCAAATAAAGAGATACCTTGGTGAAAACAAACAAAAAACAAAAGGGATTGGAAGAGAAGCATCTCTACAAACTCTGAAGATGAGGGCAAATTAAGAAGGAAATAGGAACAATATTGCCCTGGTTTTGTCTGGCTTATGAGGAGAGCAGCTATGACTCTAGATGCTTTTTCCTCTCCCTAGAATTCTCCCATCACTTTCCTGCTCCCAAAATGGCATCTTATTTCTACTCTGTTTTGCCCTGTGCTGCATTTCAAAAGTGCTGTGGATAGCCTCGTATCATAAATTATGTCACTGAACTGATTGCAACTACCACACTGACTCCACTGTAATATTTCAGTTCACGTTACTCTGAGAATAAGCATGGAAACCTTTCTGAAGGTCAATGCATGCATCCTGTGTGGTAAATCACACGAGGGCTGGGTGCTGGGAACGGCGCCTTTCAGCATGGAGCATCCCAGGATGAGGGGCAGAGCGTGCCCACTGCCAGCGCACGTGCCAGCACCCTGCGAGAGCCAGCCCAGGCACCACAGTGAATGCCAGCCACAGCATAAAGAGCTTTAATTCACCAAAGCAGATTTTTGGAAGGTCTTACACTGAAAACCAATGAGCCCATAGCTCCGGGAACAATTCCCAGAGTCACCTATATATTTTATCACAAAAGGCAAGGGTAGTATAAATACACTGCCTGAAGTGTAATATCTTGACCTCTTTCAGTAAGGCAAATTTATATTATCTTACACAAATGTGGTAATTTATACAGTGCTTAAAAGACTCAACATAATGAATAACTCTTCAAATGAAGGATGAACTTTTTCACCCATTGTACTAGAACCAGTCTCTCTCTGAGAATGCTGTTTTATAAAAAGCATATTTATTTTTAAAATGCTTTACACTAAAAAAAAACACTCTGTGGCATACCTATTTTTATCATTCACTTTATAACTTCTAGCACGTGTCTTACTGAGGGTTCTTATGCAATTGATATATATATTTGATATTTATAGTGCATTGATATATATATCAATGCATATATTGATATATATATCAATGCACTATAAATATCAAATATATATATACTATTTTGCCACTGCCTTAATACGTATGCAAAACGCTAACTACTGGAAGCTGCAGTGAATCAAAATATGTGTTTGGAATACTTTCTGAAACCCAGATCCTTGTTTTCTTCCTTTCTGCAGCATTATCCATTTCTGATTATCATTCCTGTTGGTTTTAGCTGTCACCTTGGCATTTTAAGCTCAGATGCAATGATTTGGTGTTGTGCATCATTTCTGTTTTAGCCAGTAAAAAGAATCAGGCAAGTACAGAAGTTCTTAAAGAACTTACCGTGAGTTTTTTCTGAGTTTGTCTGTGGCAGTTTTGGACTGCACATCAGCTCAGGTTAGGCAGGCTTTGCAGTAGGAATTTAGCTGTATCTGAATGCAGAATTCCCCAAGCTTGGTAGATCATATTCTCGTAACATGATTTAGTAAGGGTGCTCTGGGGTATGCATGCTCTGAGCGTGTATATTTGCCTTCCTTCACTGCTATTTGTACAGCTTCTTTTACATTTTTTTGCCAGGATGACAGTGTTTGCATTTGGCCTACTTTGGTTATTATTAGATTCTTTCTGTGCCCTGTAATTGACTCTTTTCTGAGATGCTATGTAAGAAGCCTGGAGTCTTTTACATGTGTTATTTAAATATTTGATTTCTTCCCTCGATTTGTCTGCAAGCTTTGTTTCTCTCTTCAGCAGCTTTCAGGAATAAACTCAAATGTTTTCAAGCCCTGTAACATTCCTACTGACACAGACCAGTAGGGTCTAGAGAAGAGCTGACTGGGAAATGTTGATGAGCTGTAATGGTGCTAAAGTTCAACAAATAAATAAATCAATAGCATCTTGGATAGACTTAAGACTTCCCTGCTGTGTGGTAACCTAGCAGAAAGGGAGGAGATGATGCACTGTGGGCATGCCATCAGCTGGATGAAATGACGAGGCATCAACCATTTGAGCAGAGTGGTCAGCTGCGTGTTTGCATGTTAGGCCAGCTACAATCACTGGTCATCACACAACAAACACTACCAATTATAATAAATAAAAAAGCTTTTCTCATGAAATGAACTGACCCATATCAAGTTTGACTTTTATCCCATTTTGCCTATTTCCTCTATCAGCAAAGGTGAAAGCCAGAATGCCTAATTCACCTGTAACTTCAATATCAGACTGGGTTTGGTTTGTTTGTTTGTTCTTGTGGGGTTATGTCTGCCTGCATCGAGAGCTGTCCTCCAATTTTGGTCTCTCTTTCTAGCTTACCACCTTCTTGAACTTGCTGTCAGCTGTACTCACAAGACCTTCGTCGTTAAATACAGAAGAAAAATGCATCTTCTGTTGAAGCTTCTGGAATAATGTCAGTGTCCTCCACTGCTCGTGACATCTTCTACTCCTTGCTGCCCCCTGCCTGTGCTGTCGGTCCCTTCCACCTGCATTTCAATCACCTTTTTCCTGCTGTTTCAGACAGCAGCTGAAACAAAGTTCAGTTAGACCAACATTATTTTTTTTTTTTTCATGAAGCTGTCTGAAGACACAATCTGTAAATATCTTTCAAACAGTAACATTAAGAAATTTTCCTACTTCATTAGATATTTTCTTCCTAAAAATATCAGACAAATTCTTTCATAACCTTGCCCTGTTTTAATGTTTCTTTCAAATGTTATTTCTGCAATATTTAATAAATTCCTTCCTCAATCACCAGTCAGAGCTTGGGACCAAAGTAGAATGTGTGAAGTTGTACAAGTATCAGAAAAATGCTTGAGCTGCAAAACTGGGTTGGGAATCCAACATCAGCAATATTTGAATGCAGAGATATTTTTGGAATTTGGAAGAAGGAGGGTGCTGGAGAAGAGAGGAGGGATCCAGGGTTATAGATTTCCTAATTACAAGCAGGGCATGTCAGACACTACAATCAATAAGCTGCTCACTCACATTTCTGCATGACTGGAGCACACTGTGAGTTATCATGGTGTGTATTTTTATTTAAACAGCTGTGCAGATGACCTTACATCAGGGTCAAAGCTGGTGAGTCAAATCGTGTTGCAAGTAAAATTTCAAAGGGATATCTGGCAAATGAAATTATAGTTTGTGAAATTATAGTTTCACGTGACTAAGCAATTTAAGATAAGTACTGTAGCTGAGAATCAAAATGGAATATTTTTCCCCCAAGTGATTAAGCACAAGTTCTTCACACTGTAAAAATATTTCTCTGAGTTCATTCAAGCATCTAATCATCTCACTGGATCATAGCCAGAAGCTAACTGAACAAACTTGTGCATGTGCAGGCTGGAAGCAATGAAAAAACAAAAACAACAACAACAAAAAACTATTGCTGGAATGTGTATTTTTGAGTAACTATCCAATTCAGTTACTTCTTTAGCACAGATTATTGGAGTCTCTCTCTTTAAATTTTTAAAATAAACTCCCACGACAGCATTCAACAACTGGATACAAAAGGATCAATATCCAACAAATACTCTACAAAGCATTTTATGGAGAAAAGGAAAAAAAAAAAATCTAGTTAGGAGGCTCATATACGTTTATTAGGTTATGAAAAGACTGAAATATGGCAATGAACCCTGGACTCTTCTTTATTTGGATACCAAATAGACATCATGTTCACAGGGGGGCTGAAGCTCTCCTAACGCCAGTGTACCAGTCAGGTGCCAGGCATTTCTGTGCTTGAAAACTTTCATTTTGGGGTGGACTTTTTATTTATTTATTTATTGGCTGCCCATTAAAATCTTTGAAGACATGAATGGGATGGATGCTAATGTTCTGTGGAACAGGAATTGCCTCATTGATCTGAAAAATGGAAGCTAACGCAGTGATGCAAATATGTGAGTTGCTGTTTTCCTGTTTACTGGAGGTGTCCTACTGAGGAACAGTACATGTGGAGATGCGTAGATTTAGTCTCAGCAACAAGTAAATCCTGCTGCAGTTCAGAAACTGCTTGCATTAAAATGCTGCTGTGCCTAGGCTAGTAAATCCTGCTTCATAGGGCTTTTCTGATGAGGGGAAGCATTTAAGCCCATTCTGTTCATTAAGACTTCAATATATTGAACTCTTCAAAACACAGCAGTGCTGAGGTCTCTTTTCAGCCCAGAATTATGCCTTAATGTGGATAAGGGTTCTTTAGAGAAAATCAGAATTTCCCAAGGGAAGCTGTGAAAATTTAGAAAAGAGGAGAAAAAAATAAATAAATAAAGGGATCCCTAGGAAAGGAATGGGAATGCAGGACATGTATGGTGTTTCAAAGACCAAGCCTGCACTCACCAAGTCAACTAGCAGGGTGCCTGTGTCTCTAGTGAGAATTCAGCTGGTTCCAGAAAAATGGGAGCTGACAGCCAGCACTGAACTGAAGCACATCTGCCTCATTCACAGAGGAGAGCTGCTCAGGAAATTAATGTTGCTGTGTACTGTATTTTAGGAATTAAGGAGCTGTGATGGAGAAAACATGAATATAACAAGACAGTTGTAAAGCAGAGAGGTTGTAAGCTAAAAGGAAACAGGCTTGCTGGAACAAGTAGGCTTTATCATTGCTGTTTGTTCTTTATGGCCTGATTTGCATCCTCTGACTGTTGTAGTTACTGTGTTCACTGGTTATATTGCTTGCAAATTTAGGAAAACAGAATTTAGTTCTTCAAGGCACCAAGAACCATAGCTTAAACAAAAGATTTACAGCCCTGCTTAATGTGAAATAATGTACTAAATACTCTGTTTAATTGGATCCAGAATGTTCAGCATCTCATGGGACCTGGCTCCTGACAAGTCCCTCCTGTGCTGCATCTGTCTGGAGGCTAGCTCTAGCTAGTCCATGCATGAGAACCTTAATGCCGCCCAAAGGCTTGTAGTGACCAAAAGGGCTGCACTAAGAAGTTAGGCCTAGGGATGTAGGGAAAAATTAGAGCCCTGTTTCCATTCACTTGAATACTGTTGTATAGATTATGGCAGATTATGTTGCTTTATTATGTGGAGAACTTGAGGGACTTGGTTAATGTTTAGTCTACTTAAATTTCAGATGTTTGATCTCAGCTATCACCAGTGGTTGTAATCACCACACCATTCACGTTTGAGGTTTATGTATTTGTGAAAGGATTATACTGTTGGTTTTTTGTTTGGTTGGTTGCCTTTGCTTTTTGGTTTGCTTTTGTTTGGTTGGTGTTTTTTTTTTTTTTTTGGTTGCTTTTGTTTTTATTTGGTTGGTTAGTGGGTTGTTTGTTTTCTTTGTTATTGTTTGTTTTTAGAAATAGAAAATCAAGAGATTTTAAGATTAGCAGAGCTTCTGAACTGTATAGGAAGGAAGAAAACAAATACAAAGAATCAAATATGTGCTGCAAACTTGTTTACCTAACTACTCAGCTATTTGTTTTAACATCTGAAAATGTTATTTGTAACTTTATGCTTCTTGCCTTCAGCTAAACCTCTAGCATATGAAGAAAAGCTAGGAAGTAAGAGGAGAAAAATTAATATTGTAGCTCTGGGAAATAGATCAAATGATATTTAGAAACACAACGGCAGCGTATATCGGGAACTCCTAAGCTTCCTTTGCTCTGCTGTGCTAACTAAAAGGTTATCTTCCAATTCAAGGTCTGAGTCTAAGATAACATCTTAAAATTAACTTTGTTATTTACAGGCTGTTGTGTTTAAAAATGATTTATTTTTTAAGTGTTTTAGCGATCTGAAATATGTGATACAAAGAGTGGCGAAAAAGTGAAGCACTCATAAAAGTTATTTTAAAAAATTGATGGAAAATTGTGGTAGCTAAAGCAGTGAATATATACGGGAAATTCTGATGACAAGGAGGTAAGGATGGCAGGGGAGGACAGCTTGGTGAACACTGGCACCTGCAGCCTGGGCAATGCAGTCTGGTACTGGCAGTGGAGGTGACTCGGTCCTGAGGAAAGATGGCTACTGATCACTACTCTTCATTTTCGTGGAGCATCTCTAGCTAATAAAGATTGTGTTACGGATCAAGTGTCATCTATCAGACACCTCATCAAAGACCAAAATGATTTTCTCAGGATTGTAAAATTGTTGTGGTTATTTAACCTGGAGAAGTGACAGTGGAACAACTTTGCACCATGTTGTCACTTCCCAAAGATTTTGTAGGAGGGAAGCTGAAACCCTTAATGGTTAGAATAGTGGTCTGAAAGCCTAAGCTATCTGTAGGTATTTTAAATGACAATATTTAAAATGTTTGTGTTAATTGAATAATATTACGAAAAAAATTGCTCTTAAGTAAAGATTTTTGGTGCTGACATCCTGAAAAGTGTCAGTGAATGTATGGCTGTATGGTGATCACCAAGTGGCACCCCTTTCATATACCAACCCAGCATTAGCAGTGATCTGATCTCCATTTTTGCAGTTTTTATTTTGTAATTCTGAGGGAAGTTGTGCTCTGATGTTGCTGATTTGGCAGATGTTCAGCCATCTGAAGCTGGAGATAGACATCTGCTATGTGGAAAACCTGAGCACAGAGATTTGCTAAGCAAGGCGGATAAGACTGGACCAGAGTCTCGGTCTTTCTAACAGCCTGCTCATACTCACAGCTGGCACTGAAGTGGTGGTCATAAAGCCACCCTAAAGAAATCGTGGAGAATGTGCTGTCTGGATTAGCTGGCTTGGGGCCATCTCCCCTTCTTGTTACGGTCTTCCCTTCTTCCTGCATTTCCTTTTATCTGGCTAATGGCTCATGGTGAGAAGTCAGAGAGGGTGGGCCCAGAGCCAGGAGACTGTCCCTGTGTGCCAAAGCAAAACCCAGTCTGTGAAGCAAGCCTCAGGAACCAGTGTTGCAAGTAAAAATTGTGGAGCCTTATCTGTGAGCATGGCTGAGTGGAGCAGCATAAAGGCCTTGTGAGCTTTGGCTGAACATATGCTGTCCATCTTGCCCAGGTACACCAGTGTGCTTACCAAACAAGGCTTGTATGCTCTCAGTTTCTCAGTTCTTTTAGTAGTGTTTTTTTTTTTTTGTTTGTTTTTTTGGGGGGGGGGGGGGAGTTGTCAAACAGTGGTCAAGGAAATACTATTTTCTTCTCGTGAAGTTATTTCTCTCCCACTTTTCCATCTAGGCATAGTTTTAATTTAAATCTGCCATGCGTCTGAGTCCTAGAGTGTCTATTTCAGAAATGCTGAATACACCCTTCAGGTCCAATAAATCCAAAATTCCTTAAATAACTTTTGTTTAAAAAGCAAACAAACAAAAACTTTTCCTAAAAGGTTATCTAATTGTTTTTCTACTTACTGTCTATTGATTATACTACTATATTTCAAGTCATTCTTCATCTCATTATCTCTAAGCACTACAATTATGGCCAATTATCATAATACATATGTTGTATAATTTCATTATATCCACTGGTGACTCAAAATCTAAGCTGATATAACTGGAGGCAGACTCCGGACGATTATATTTTGCTCTGCTGCTGTGGGAGTCTGATGTAAGGCAGTTTCCCTAAAGTCATGTGAAAGAAAGTGAGCTTTTATAGAACTGCTTTTCTCATTGGAGGTGAAAGATGCTGCAGGTAATAAAGTAGCCACAGCACCAGAGCAGACTGGAAAATATACTGGGCTATAGTAACAAAAATAAACAAATGAATAAAGTTTTTTGTTGTTTGATATTTAAGAATCATATTAGGTTATGTCACCTTGAGATCTCATCCCTTAGTGAAAGCCTTACAGCAAGTGACCAAGAAAAGCTTAACTTGGGCGCTTTCAGGTCGGAATTCAGAAGACCTGCCTCCATGGACAGGAAGAGGATCTAAGGTTTTGCTACCTAGATTTCCTGGCAAAACTAGATAACTAAATTTGTATGGGAGTAAATGGGAGTAACACTCATTTTCTCATAAGGGTTCAATAAGAAAGGCAATTTTCACCACACAGAGCTTCTCAGGATTGAGGAAAAATAGTTACTTCAGAAATCATATATAATCTTGTGATTTATGTTTCTTTCCCCTAAGATTTTACATAAAAAGGTAGAATATATTTCTATTTGTGAGTGTGCAAGCATTACATTCTCCTATGTTATTAGGTATCTGGACAAATCCATAACTAACATGAATATGTCAAGGTATGTCCATCACAGAAAAAAAAAAGGGCGAAACTTTTAATTCAGTAGAAAATATTTGTCCAGCTACCCAGTGACTGGGGAGGATTAATGCTGTCATGCTACATCATGTAGCATCATGTACCAACAAACAGGCATGCAATGCCATTTTAGGTGTCTGGGCTTGTCCCATCTAGCTTCTGCTTGCTGCCTCAGAGCAACATGGTTCTCTTTTGTGCTGCATCCCACTGCCAGGCCTGCATAGATGTTGCTGATACCCTAGGACATTTCGAAAGTCACAGGACAAACACATTTGACCACCTGAATTTCACCTTCTCCATCTGGAATATAAAGACTTAATTTTAGCAATACAAATTGCTGTGAGCTACTGTCACTCGCATGTTACATCCTTAACAAAAGTAACTTTGAAGCCATTGCAAAGCCTGATGGAAACCTATAAGCAAATCTTCTAAATGGTGCTTTTTTGCAACCCAGAATTGAAAAATTGAATCCTTAGCAAATTTGGTCATCATTCCAGGAAGAAAAGTAGTAATATTTTTACAAAACAATAGAGCTTCTAATGCAAAACAACTTTTTTTTTTTTTTAATTTGAAATAAATAAATAAAATCAAAAGCAGTTACTTAGAAGCCAAGATGATTTTGGTACATTACAATATGTTGTATTATGCATAAGAGAATTTTGATATCATTGATTAAAATTGAGCTGTAGCCTATTAAACTGTGATAACTTATACCAAATCAGCTTTTGACCTGTAATAGATGATCTCCATTAGAATATTTGGCAGTTTATAAAGCTATCATATTCGTGACTCCAATAACAAATGAAAATCTTTACATAACATATCTTGAACTGAAAAGCAGTGGTCTTCAAGGTTAGTTAACACAGTAAACTAAATTTAAATATGCATAAAGAGTAAGTTTAATTTTTTTTCTAAAGTTGATGTTTACTGCTTAAGAGTAAGTAGCACACAGCATGTGTATTTATACCTGTGCCATCCATTTACAGTTGTTTCAGTGGTAGAAAACAAACTCAGCCAGCATGTGACTGGTAAACAAAATGTTGAGAAGCTATGAAATCATGTCGTTAATTTTGTTCAGTAGGAAAGAGCAAGGGGCTTCAATGGACTTCAGCCATTAATTATCATGTTGGGTTCTATTCTTCTTTATATATATCCTTTCTCCTGTAGTACTGTGTCCAGTTCTAGGATCCCTGGTACAAAAAAGACAGGGATCTCCAGGAAAGAGTCCAGCGGAGGGCCACAAAGATGATGCGGGGCCTGAAGCATCTCACCTTGAGGAAAGGCTGAGAGACCTGGGTCTGTTCAGCCTGGAGAAGAGAAGACTGAGAGGGGATCTTATCAATGTTTATAAATACCTGAAGTGTGGGAGACAGAGGGATTTGGCCAACCTCTTTTCAGTGGTTTGTGGGGACAGGACAAGGGATAATGGCCACAAAATGGAGAACAGGAAGTTCCACACCAATATGCAAAAGAACTTGGGTGATGGAGCAGTGGGACAGGCTGCCCAGGGAGGTTGTGGAGTCTCCTTCTCTGGAGATACTCAAGGCCTGTCTGGATGCCTACCTGGGCAGCCTGCTCTAGGGAACCTGCTTTGGCAGGGGGGTTGGACACTATGATCTCTGGAGGTCCCTTCCAACCCCTACAATTCTGTGATTCTGTGATATATATATATATATATAGATATAATTCAACAAAACTGCAGTCTTCAGTCAACTACACAGGATACTACCTGCATAATGCACAATTCAGGTGGTTGTTATCTGAAATACCAAAGCTCATTAGAAGCTTAGCTTTGATAGAAAATTTTTGAATGTTGACCTAGGATTGCCTAAAGAATGAAGTTGGAGTGGAAAAGTGATGTTTCATGAAAGAAAAGGATTTTTTTTTTTTTTTAATGCAGTTTTTAAAAATAAAAATTTCATAAGCTGAAATCTTTTGAAGAAAAGTCTTATCTTCTGTAGGTATGTTTGATTAATGAATTATAATTCTCCTCTGGAAAAAGCCTTTCAATGGAAAGTTTGCAGTGATTTCTGTCTATGATGCTTTGTTGGTTTAGTGTCTGTTACATTGCTCTAACTCCAGCAATGCTTAGTTCTGCTGCCATGAGGTATAATAAAGCATATTTGGAAAGGTATCTGCAAAGCAAATGTTCTTCCCAAGTAAAAAGTTGAACATCTAGGGTTTAGCTGGCAGTGGATATGTGTTTCTCATTACATAGTGCATCTGTAATGTAAACGGTAGGTTTCTTCAAAAGAAGCTCGCAGTGAAAGCACTTTCACCCTTGTACTCTAATCATTTGGAAATATGCTCTTCAGAGAAGTGTTTATGGGGAACGGGAGGGTGGGTGTTAGAACTTTTTGTGATATAATTTAATCACTAAAAATAAAATAACCCCCTATTTAAGGTAACAGAAGTATCACCACTATTCTCTATAAAGCCAGAGCTAAGCTGCTGGACTGAACTTAGCTGCCTTCTACAAAGTGAGGTGTGGAGTTTCCTGCAGGTTTTTCAGAATCAACTCCAAAGCAAAATCTCTGATCTGCTGCAGGCTACCGACAGGAAAGAAGTACCAAACTTGAAGCACTAATAAAAAGATTTCATTCCCATATGTCAACAAGACCACAATAAACATTTTCTCTTTGAAATACAAAATTATATTTCATATCACTTAGCACAATGTTTCTGGACTAACAAGTGAAAGCTCTTACAACTTTAAATATATCTACCAAAATCTTACAGTCTGCTCTGAAGCTTTCTGCCTTTGGCATAAATTTTAAAATGGATACAGAAATACATAGGCACATCAAATGTTCGTGCAATGGCTGTAAATGCTCTTGGCCTAACCCAAAGGTTATTTTGCCATTGTAAATGTCTGCTGCTGATGTTAGGGGCCCTGAACCAGGCTCTGTTTTTCTAACCTGGCAAAGCAGTTAAGCCAGTGGTTAACTTCAAGCATAGAAATAGATGATTGGCATCAAAAGGCTAACCTTGTGTGTAAATGGTTTCTAGGTTATCTACCAGCTCCTTAGAGGAAAGAAATTATTTTCAAAATATGTTTAGGCTTCTATAGCTTCAAGGGCAGAAGTCATATAAATCAATAAGATTCAGTGCTCAGTAAAAGAGAGGCCAAAATTTCAGATAAAGAAAGTTGCAGCTTTGGAACACAAAAGGTATTGCAACTGTGGACCTTCTAGGATATTATCAAGAAAGCAGATGCTGCTGAATATATTGTAAATGTCAGATTCAATTGCAAGGTACTAAATCCAGAAGGTATTTTTATTATATATTTTATATATATATATATAATATTTATTATATATATATTATATATTATATTTTATTTTATATATTGTATATATATATTTTATATATATATATATATATATATATTTAGGGATATTTTTATTTCAGTTTAGATGTAGAATATTTTTGTCCCCATAAGTTACAGATTATTTTTCTGAGTTACATCATTTGAATAAGCTGACGTGGCCAAAGTCAGCTATGAGAGAATTGTGTAAAATGTCCTGACTAAGAACTGCTTAGATTCTGGATTTTAGAACTTGGAGAGACAGGCTAAGCAAAGCCAAATGCAACCAGGGAAGAAACTGGGGAGTCAATGAGGCGTGCTGTGTTGACTGTAGTGAATACAACAGTAAAAGGAATGTCTTGATACTGGTCAGCAGCTCGTTGGTAAAAGTTGCTTTGAGAGCTAATGTGAGCCTGCAGAGATAGGTGGAAAAAGTGTGGGAGCTGGGAAGATCTGTGCCTCGAAGGTCCTGAAACAAGAGACGACAGAACGCTAATGGAAATGGACAGGTCTGATTCTTCTTTAGGTCATCTGCATCCTCAGCAATTCCGGTCACTTCCATTTTCCTTCACTAGGATTTAGCATCATCTTTCAGCAGCCTGAGTTAGCTTTCAGTCCAGCATTTGCATCCTTGCAGAGCTTTAGCTGGATCTTGAATGTCCCCATTCTATTCTAGATATGCTAAATATATTTTTATCATTGCCAAAAATATATGTCAGATTTTACCTGTTTCTTTGGCTTATCTTTCTACTAAAATCAAACTTCATCATAAAAGGATGGTAAATTTCTAATACAGTCAGTGTTTACTTGGAAATGTCAATGTTGAAGAATGACAACAAAGATAATCATATAAGTAGTATGACTTTGCCATGTGCTCAAGTATTTTTGGAGCCCAGACAGTACATTAAGAAGTGACAGATTCACATAGTTTATCTGGTGATTTATAAAGTTTGCTAGCTGACTTAATAGAGTGCTAGAAAGCGTTGTTGTTCGACCAAGTAAAGAGAATCATAAAATGGTAATGAATGTTATGGAAGTTCATGAATATTTCATTTGGGGTCTCTCTCAGATGCCTGTTAGTTTATCTCAAGATCTAGGAGCATATTGCATATAAATCTGATGGAGGGTAGAACTGCACAGTACTCAGAGACAGGGAGCAGAGCAGCATGGTGAGAGCAACATGTGTTGGAACAAGTGTCTCCAAAGCTCTGTATCTCAGGTAAGTTCTCTGCTAAGCGGTTGTGGATTGTAAAGCATCTAGAATAGCAAGCAGCAGTCTGGCATTTCTTCTTTGCTGTTTGCAGATTTAGAAACAACAGGTAGTGTCTCTCCACTTCTCATTTTTACCAGTGATTTCTGAGAGTACTGGTTTACTGTAGCCCTGGAAGTAAGCTGTAGTTGAAAAGCCCAAGTGGATTCCCAGCTCAAGTATTTCTTGTATGTGCTGACTACAGCAACATACAATGTAGACAGACATTCCTAGTAAAGTAAATCTGGAACAAAGACTTCATTTTTTTTTCACCTTTTCATGCTACTTTAAGTCTTGCTTGGGTATATTTACCCTCTAAAAAAGTATGTATTCTGTTGTTTCTAGTAGATCTTCAATACATCAGAGTAAAATTGATTTGATTTGTCCATACAAACAGTATTTCACTGCCTTTTGATCCAGAGCAGCAAAATGGACCTGCCTTTTCAAAGGAGCGCTGTCCTCCATCAGGAAGACATTCTTCTGTTTCCATTTTGTTGGCTGTTTGTTAGCAGTAAAACCATTTAGAACAGTGGGCTTTTAACTTTATGGAGCCCAAAGGCTTGAGTGACTCGAAGTAATGATATAACAGCATCTGAGAGTGTTAGCAATAGTACCACGGCAGTTCTGTTTGAAATTACTCACAAAAGCTGAAAACAATACATGAAGGACTTGAAGGGGCTTACATAGGTGGTTCATAGGTTTTCTGACAGTGCTTGCATGTGATATGAGATTGAATCCCATCCCACAGTCTGAAGGCTGTATGAGACCTCCCAAAAGTACTTGTTTTAGCTAAAAAATCCTTCTGATTTAGCCCATGGGATCCAAGATTCAGCTTTATTTTTAGATCTGTGGACTAGATGAGTTTGTAATTGAGGACTGAAATTTCCTATCTGTACCAAATTCAAAGGAAGCCGTTAGGACAGATTCTCTGCTGCTAACTCTATCACAGCACAACGTGCACCATCCGAGAGACAAGAACGTGGGAATGGCATTTCATGAAATCTGCGGGGCCTTGTCGTTTGTCACAATGATTGAATCACCACTTGTGAAGGCAGTCAATTTAGTATTAAAAGCTCTGTAGCATAAATTATCATTTATTTTCAGAAAAAAAAAAGTCCATGAACTAATCTGTTACCAAATTAATTGCTTGTTCTATACAAAGAAAAATGTGTGACTTCGCTCCAAAATTTATCATATTAAATAATAATCAGCATAGATAACTGTGGTACAGTTCTTGCATAGGTAAGCCCAAAGACTACTTGTTTGTTTGTTTTTGTCTGATTGTTTTTATCATCACATCTCGGACAGTAGCACATTGAGAAAATAGTGTACAAAAATGTTATAGTGACTTCAGGGATAGCTTGATCTATGTTTGCAAGGCAGACAAGTCAGAAAATATTTGTAAAGAATTGCTTGTTCAGTACTGGTGTGTCAAGATTTGTTGTTTAAACTGGAGGGAGAGAGATGCTGTCCTAGCAGATTTGACTTATGTTTACAGTAATTTGTTTGGCCAGTGCTTATTACTTAATAATCAATCCTTATTATTACATTAATTTTAATTGGGATTTGTGAAACATGTAGTGCATTGACCACATGACATCAGTTTACTTGCTGAATAATTTAAGCTATTTCCTTCTAATACCTTAGGCTGCAATATCATTACTTTCAGGCTGTCCTAATCTTCTAGTTATATTGATGTTATTTCACTTGTTATTACCTTCTTGACATGAAATTGTTTTTCAAATATGGAAATCTTGCTCAACTATTTCTATATGACAGAATCCTGCATTAATCTGTAATGTATCATAATAGCAAAACAGCGCGAAATAAAGCAAATGATTTGTTTTCTAACCTATGCTAGCCTTCACAGTAAGGAGTCAAAAGATGCCAGAAGGAGAATTTGGGTCTGTATATTTCTTGTGTATTCTTATTCATTTTGCTAGAATGCAGGGAATAATCTTGCTGATAATACGGAGGCAGCAAATGCACAGCCATTAAATGGACAGTGTGATTTATCCTACTTCACACTGCTTTTTAAGCAGTATGTATCACTCTTGTGAGTTTTCTTCTGCTTAAAGAATTGTAAGAAATATGTCTTGCTATTACTTTTATTGATAAAACAGACCAAACCACCGTAATTCATTCTTCATCCAGAGTCTTTTATCACAGCATGGTTGTGATTAGGATTCTGATCACCCTGTGTGCCACTCTGAGATTGAGAGGCTCTATCTACTCATCTATTATTCTTCATGAAGCAAAGCTCTAGTGTACCATCTGTTTTCTTACTGAATCTTGCATGTAGCTGCAAAGAACTGGCCACCAGAGATTGAGTCTGGCAAGCAAGCTTTTGGTTTGCTTGGAGATAGCCAAGCATTCACTGCTATTGGCCTGTTTAAGTTCCAAGTGAAAATAAACTGCTGTTCTCTGTAATTTACATATTTGATATGGTTGGCTTTTTCTTTGTATCTTTAGTGGTTGTTTTTGTTGTAGTTGTTGTTGCTTGTTTGTTTCTCTGTTGTGTTTTTTGTTGTTGTTGTTGTTGTTGTTGTTTTTTCCCCAACCAAAAATCAAATGGGAAAATATCCCAAAGCCATAAATAAGCATGCTGTAGAGCTTTGGCTGGGGGCAGGTTGGTCTTGTAGGTCTTGTATTCTATAACTTGAATTAATAAAGGTTGTTTTATGCTGATGATGCCTTCCCATTTTGATGCGAAAAACAGAGATGGTTCCTGGTGTGACTTTGCTCGGATAAAACATAATTTTTATCCCAGGGTAGCAGCAAACAACTGAATATAGCTTAATATCATTATCACGTGATTGCTCTTATTTACCCAGGCATTTATAATATCTAATCGCGCTTGTTTTTAGAAGACTGTAGGATTGGAAGTGGACAGCTAAATTACTCAGGCTGCATGTTGTCGTTGTGAGGTTGCAGCATGTCGTGCCAGTCTGAGGGGCAGGGTGCTGAACATTCCATCACAGGGACGTGGCCGTCTCTGGGATGTCCCACCATCCCTGCCCATGTCCCGCTGCCTCCTGCTGCACACAGGTACAGCTCTACTCAGCTCGCTGCCACTGAGCCTTTCCTGCCTTCCTTGAGGCTTTTTTTTCCCTTTTAACTACATGATGCTTTTGGAGCTTCACAACCTGCAGTATTTTATAATAGTCTGTGGTATTCCCCAAAGAGCAATAAAAAGTAGCTTTTGAGGCTCCTCTTTTTGATCCATTATTTAAAGCCTGATTTGTGCTGTCTGCAATCCCCACATCAGTGCCAGTGGTCTTGCAGTTCTGCAAATTCCCTTCAGGACTAGACTAAAATCATAAATCTTTTTTTTAGGAGGTATTTAGATATCATCATAGTGCAATTTTTTACAATCTGCTCCTCATACCATGGATTTCATTTTCATAGTGGAGAAGGACTGTGTAAGGAAACAACTCTATTTCTTTCTGACTCTCAGCTTCCAGATTAAATTTACTTGGCAACAAAACTTCCTTTCCCAAGATGATGTTTAGACTGTATTGGTCCCGGGCTCAGCTCGAGCAAACATTTGTGTTGTACAAAACCTGGCTATTTTTCCCATATGCTCAGTAGGACTCTGGGAACAGAGCCATACGTGGTCAGCAAGACCTGAAGTCATTAGCTCTGTGCAGATTCTGCATCAAGCAATGCAGGTTATTAGACTATGTCAGTAGTAGCAAGGGAATTTATTTTCACTTCATTCCTGTAAATGACAACTTTATAATACATGCACACTAGGGCAATCAATCTTCTCTCTCTCTCTTTTTTTTTTTTTTTTCCTTTTACAGCTGGACTGGAAAACATCCATTTTTCCTTAAATATGCCAAGGCACTTTTTCACTTCCACTTAATTTGTTTGGTGATAGAAAACGTTTAGCTCACTGATGTCACATGGCAGTCTGATACTGCAATATAATTCATTCATAATGCCACTGCTGCACACAGGAATTGATACACCTGGTTGATGACAGGGTCTTTAGCCTGAGCAACTTGCAGTCCAAGTGCTAATTATGCCGTGTGGTGCAAATCCACAGAGTCATGGTGTGTGCTTCTGGAGATACCCGTGCAGAGAGGTTTTGCACACTTTGCCTTTGCATCCCCAAGGAGTGTTGTTTGGGCTTTAAAACATTCCAGAAGGCAAATCTGAGTGAGAGAGGGAGAACGGACATGAACATACAAGTTACATAAGGGGCAGCTTAACTCCCCTTCCTCCTAGAAGTAGGGTGCATGGGAGTCAAGAGGGAGCACAGGGCTTCAGTCCCTACTTCAAAGACTAGAGGTGTCTTATGTTAAGTACTCCTTGAAATACAGTTCACCCAGCATGCTGCTCAGAGGAATGCCTCAGGGATATAACTTTACATTACCTTCTTTCCTCTCATAGTCCCTCTCTCAAATCCAAAGGCACTTTTTTTTTTTTTTTTTTTCCCTCATGATTTTTGCTGCTGAGTGGCTCAATGGAAGAGAAATCTTTGTCTTGTCCCAAAATAACCCTAGGCCAGTGCTGAAAATACTTCTGGAAGGTAGGTCTAGGTAGAGAGGGCATGAACACAAGTTTTCTGGATGGTTGCTAACTTTCCGTGAAAGAGGGGAGTGGCAGCACTGCCTTGCCTTGCCTTTTCTTACCTTTCCTCTCCAGCCGCGGGTGCAGCTGCAGGGCAGTGAGCAGCTCCGTACTCCCACTGCGCTGGCATCTTGTGAGCAGACCTGCGAGGCAGCCTCAGAGTGCGCTGATGGCATACCTCTGCCTAATTTCCAGTTCCCAATTAGCTAAGGGGTATTTAGGCCCATGTCTGCTCAGACTGTAGCAATTCGGGGCCCCAAAAGCAAAAGAGTGAAAGGCAGTCTGGGTTTCACATACTTCCAAAGTCAGGTTGTGGAGGAGGGGATGTTTTTAAATGTGGGTGCTTTACTTCTTCCGAAATCCTTCCTAATGAGGGCAAAGTCCCTCATCATTAGCAAAAAACTTAAAATTTCATAGCAGCAGTTCCATCAGTTTATTTTGCTGATCACAGCATGTAGCTAGCTAAAAGTAAGATGTTCTAGGGCCAGATTCAGAGAAGAGGAAAGTGTGTGCCGGCTTACTTGGGGATTTGGGTGCAAGCAGCTACAGGGATGGGAAGCACCAGCTTTCACAGGACTCCCAAGAGCCCTGTTCTCTTCAGGCAGGAGCTAGGAATCTGGCTGTGCACAGCATACAAACATTAATCCGCAACGAAACCCTAAAGAGGCCAAAGTCAGAAGCCTGGAGACTATAAATGGTACGACAGAAATTAGTCAACAAAAAAATGAGATTTATTCAGGTATTAAATCAGCCAGCTTCCTGGTGACTAAATAATTTGTCAGTGCTAAAGGGGCAGATGGAGCACAGGAAACATTTTCTGTCACCGCGGCTGTTCCATCGGCATGCCTCCTGCGCTCACCAGTGCACAGGGGCCTTGCTGGAGTGGGGAGATGTGTACTGAAGGAAACCAAATTGCCCTGCCCCTTTTGCTGCCATCTCTGACTTGCCCATGCAGCTGTGAGCCTGTGTTCAAAGAAAACTATTTCAGCTTAAGATGAGTTGTTTGCTTCATCTCAGAGGGGCTGAGAAAATGATGGGAAATGCCTGCTTGCTCTGTCCTAAGGTCTGCATGTAAGCAAAAGGTCTCAGAGATATGAACTGTTGCTTCTGCCTAAGCTGCTCTGCTCCTCTCTCTTTGTGGGTGTCTCATTTTGTCACCTCTCCAGAAGAGCTGTTATCTTCAACACCATCTGAAAAAAAATAATCTCGATCTTATGCAATGGGCTAAAACGATCGCTAGCAGTGGTTGTTTGCCATGGAGATAGGAAGGAACTGGTATCTCCTCACTCTGAACCTCAAACCTTGTTTAACTGACTCATATCATATGATATGATATGATGACAGGGCCATGCTAGCACTTTGACCATCTGAACCCATTTATGCCACTGAAATTATCCACATTGCACTGTAGTAATTGAGTAATGCTTTCTGCTGTAGCTCTGGAAGTGCTCTGAAAACCCTCAGGCTGCAAGAGGCAGTAGGCAAGGAAGAAGGTTATCTGAATTTCTGCAAAGCCTTCCTCGATCCACCTACACACCAGGTCTGGCTCTTACCTACATTTTTATTTATTTATTTATTTATTCTGTGATTGTGTGTTTAAATTACCATTATTCAGTTATCAAAACTGTTGTTGCTTTTGATAAGTAGCAACATATATTATCTAACCTGATATAACATGTCTGAAATAGTACAGGAAAAAATCTATTATTTAAGTGGATACCTGCTGCTTTCAATTGAGGTACCAAAACTCACGCGTGACGTAATACCACCGGTCAGAAGAAGTAGACTGAGCTGGCAATGGTCATGTTATCTGTGAAATACAGCTACTGCCTTTCTACAGATTGCTTGGGGGAAAAGTACAGAGCAGTGAATTCTCACATTTCAGACTCCCTCTTGACAAAAATAAATGTTTGATTATTCAAATATATGCTGATTGAAAAACAAGATCTGAAGTAGATATTAAATAAATGGAAGCATGTCATCATGCTTAGGGCCCAGAGCATGAAATGTTCAGATCTGTGATCACTGCTGCACTAAAGATTCTGTCCATGATGCTGGATAATTCTGTCAGGTCAAATCCTCAAAGTGGCCAAACAGCATTTCAGTCAGCTTGCTGGTATGAAGATCTTTAAACAGCTCTTCAGAGTCTGGATTTGGCCTCCGTGGGTCAGTTCCTCACCTCTAAAACAGCAAAAAAGTAGTTTTCTATTTCAAACCACACCTTGTGGGTACATAGTAATCACAGTACTTCCATGACAGAGCCCACTGTAGAACAGAATTGGCATCGTTGTGGGTGTCACGGTTACAGTTCTACCTTTGCTGTGCTTTGTCTGTCTTCTCTGTATCTCTGTCTCTGTAATTGAAAAGTTAACATAAAACAATAGAAATAGCATACAGGAAGTAGATAGTAATTCAAAAAGTCAAAAAAATCATATTCTAAAAAATTCTTTTATATAGAGAGATTTGAAATTGCTTATAACTGTTTATTAGCACAGGTAGTGCAAATAAATTGACTTTATGCATGCATCTTGCCTTATTTGAGCAACTGTCACACACAGAGTGACAGCAGCTCAAAGCTGTCTTTCCTTTAGGAGTGAAACAGTAAATTAGGAAAGCAAAGTTTTCCCTGGCTGCAACGTCACTTTCTGTGGTGATCACAAATCTGTGTCTCTTAACATCCAGCTTTTATCATGAAATGTGTATGAGGGGGATGAACGAGTTTAAAGAAAATAAGGCAGTGGGTACATACTCCATTTTATTTATTTAATATCTTAAATTATTAAAAAGACAGGTGCTGCTTGGCAGATAGCTCCCATTGTTGTATGAACTATCAACCAGCAAAAGGAGCAATGTGTTGACAGATATCTTGACCATGAATTACAATTACAGGGACTGAACCACGAAGGATAGAAAAGAGTGAGTCACGTTGTGTTTATAGCTAGAGTGAGCAGAAGCCTACAGACATATGATTGCATTTTAAACTAGCATTAATTATTTTAGAATTCCTTTTTAAACAATAAATGTAGAAGTTCATGAATTAGAGGACCTTTTTGCTAAATGACACTTAACATTAGGGCAAACTACCCTGGTAAACTGGTGGTAGGCTATAGTGCTTTTAATCCATAGGTCACTGACTTAAATCTGTCTCAAAACTCTGATGATGAGTGGAGGGCCAAGGATCTCTTCACACATCTAGATACATGTTCAGAAAATGACAAGAACAGTACAAGAGAAGAGTGAAAGACAAAAGAGGGAAGAAAAAGAAAATGCAGTGTTTTTTTTATATTTTAATGCTATAGTAGGGGTATAAGCAAGATACCTACAAAATCTTCCTTGAGCGAGTGAACCGTCTTTGCTTATGATGATGTCTTCATAAGAAATGTGACATAGTTTAATATTTATTCTTCAGAGAATGTATATGAATACATTAAAAATGAATATCACAATCCATATCCTGAATTCATGAGAAAAAGAGCATGATTTTATCATTTATCTTAGATGATTTAGAAACATTAATTCAAATCTTTTCATCTAACGATGTTATTTTTGTACATGTTGTTGTCATTTTTTTTTCCTGGGCATGGACTACTGAACTAGAACTAACTAAGTTTTGATTAAGCAGCCTCTCTCCTAAGCCCTAAGTTTGACTCAGAATAGAATCAATTCTAGCACAGTTGCTTTGTGCAGATTTCCACAGATGAAGGAAAGCAATCCTATTTCCTGCTGCTTCCTATTGTGCTCCACTTTCAAGTATGGACATGAGAAGATGTTCATGTGGGGATTTGTGTGTGCTGTAAATTTCCACCATGTATTTCTCTGCACAGCATCGTCATGTAAATATTCCATATGGCATCAGCCCTTGAACTTTACCTGCTAACAGGCTACTGTTGCAGTCACCGTGGCATCTCCTCCTTGGATAGTCACTCTTCTGCTATCAGTGGATTTTGCATTCTTCCAACTCTCAACAGAGAATTGAGGCCACTCACAACCCTGTCTGCAACTCTAGATTAGAGGTTCCTCATCTAAAGAGATGAGAACAGTCTGAGGAAATTACTACTATTTTGCTTGTTATTTGATTCAGCCTCTCACTAGCACTGCCATTGCCCTGGCTGCACTTTGAAAGCACCACCGTGCTCATCAGGCTCCCTTCAGAGCCACCTCAGAGTGTTTGAATCGCAGTCGCCTGTGCAGGAACGCCCTGCCTGGTTCTGCGCGGAGCTTATGTGTGCCAGCTCTGTCTGGCACCAGGGACATCTCCCTGTGACCGCACTGAGGCTCCCCCTCATGTCACCCGCTCCTCAGAGGTCCCTTCTCCAGCACTGCATTAGTCTTTTATGCTTAAAACTTTGGAGGCTTCTAACAGGTCAGTTAAAGAGCAAGTTTTGAACTAGAATTTTTTTAACGTGCAGTTTTCTGTTAGGTAGAATGTGAAATTTTTATGATTAATAAAGTCTGTGAATGTAGATCCTAAAAATAATTCTGTCAAAGACATCAGTTTTTCTTGATGTCTGTGGAAAAAAAAAAAAAAGTCAAAAACACCACTGCTCCTACTTCCCCCTCACATGCTTGCAGCTCCCTATCACACTAAAGTTATCGTTTTCCACGGAAGAAAAAAAATGACATTTTTGTTTTAAATCTTCTGTCTTTACAATATCTTCTTTTTCCCGGACCTCTCTGTTTCTGACAAAGAATGACTAAGAGTCAGTGGCTTTACTTTTCTGCAGCCCCATTTCCCAACACGTTGTTGGACTTGGTTCAGCTTTCTCATTGCCAGTCCACTTGTGTTATGGAACAGAACTTGCGATCCATAGTGGAGACTGCAGACATAATAACAGACAAATTGACATCCAGACTCTGTCTATGCTGCCACAATTATGCTGTTACATGTTCTTCTGGCAGTTAGATAACCTGCATAATGCGTTATTTTTCATCTTGTTAATAATGATTTATGACATATTGACTCCTGTGCAGCATGTTAGATTTGTGTATTGTCAAGAATTAAAAATTCCCACTGTAACTCTTAACTATTTCCTGTAACAAAATTCTCTTCAACAAGTTAAACAGCAAATAAAAGTGTAGGAAGAGTCAAAGGTTTTCATTTAAACAATATTTGTTGATCTACCTGTGCTCTAGCAAGGGAATCCAGCTGCACATAACATACAAAAATCACATCTGCTTCTTTCTGCCAAGGTTTATAAACACACACTGTTTCTTTGATCTTCATAGAACCACTAATGGCGGTGTACTCAGAGATACACTCTTGACTGACTGATCTTAACTTTCTCAAGTAGTCTTAAATGCAGAAATTTTTGTTAATTAAGCTCTTGGACAGATGATTGTATTCAGTGAGGGGTTTCAGGATGCTGTCCCGTGCAGCTCCTGCAGCTCCTGGGACAATTAGATTATTATTGTTCAGGAGAACATTGCTGAACCATTCTGCTTTACAGTTCATCACCATTACCTACCATTAAGACTTTATCCTGCACAGAGAACAAGGAGGGTTTTCTCTTCCTCATTATTTTCCAAACCACTAGTTCCCTGGCAAGGATATTTGCAAATCCAAGTTGTTCATTACTAGATAAAAATGTGGCACTAAAAATAGTGCCACATAAAACAAAGAAATATATTCAGATGTAACTGTCACGGTTATAGAACATTAGATTATAGAACTCTGTTATTAGAAGTGGTAAGAAATAGTTTGGCAAGCCACACAATTAAATGAATGAGAATCTACTGCAACTCTGTACTTCTTGAAAAGTTCAATAACATGCTAGAAGTCTTTTTGGGCTGTATATTCTATTTCTACAATATGTGATATAGCGTGAATGTGCTGCTTTCAGACTATTAAAAGACTAAATAAGCCATACCTAACTTTTCATGTTGCTACTCTGTTGAATAATTATATTGATAAAACCTTTCCCTGTTTATGGTAGAACAGGCACAAAATGTTGTATTCTACATCACACTGCACCTTAGTAGTTTGTGCTTGTAAAAGGAAAACTGGACATAGGCAAACAGACTCAAAAGAAAAAATTCAGGCCTCTTCTCTGAAGCACTTAGTGCCAGAAATCAGGAGGCTGGCTGCGTCTATTTGTCACAATACAAATGTCCACACTGAGACTGAAGAGGCTAGTCTGCACCCTCTAGTGACCCAAACTGGCTGAAACATTGGCAGCTACAAATTACTAAATGACTTGGAGTGCTTCTCTCCAAGTGCAGACCCTTACCGCTCTATTATTGTCTTAGGGCAAATAATCAAAAATGTCAACAAAATCGAGAAGACTGTACTGCAGGTAGGTACACTGAAGCCTGCACAGACCTGAACCGCGGGCAGCTGGGTTAAGTGGAAGGCAAGTCCATAACATCTATGCTACTTGCTCTGTCCTCCCTGCTGTCCATTCTCAACCTTTGCACCCCGAAGCACAGCTCAGGAGGGATCTGTGCCCCCCATGCAGCCTCTGTGCACTGCTTCCCCCCCACAGGAGGGCTGTGCCACCCTACGCTTCCCGCAGCCGTGCAGCAGGGTTGTAAGGATTAGCCTGGGGGAACCTGGGGAGCATGTTCCAAAAATAAAGGCAGTTAGAGTAATCTGCTGTGGCAAGCATGTGTGTGTATGATACGCATGTACTGTACTGCAAGCCTGGTGATATAATAGGATTAAATTCTGATCAGCAGAAAGAAGATTGATCATAGTAATGAGAAGATGGGTTGGGTACGTCTGGCTCAATGGCAAACCAGCTTGAGGAAGAAAGTGATACAGTTCAGTATACATTATGAAGGAATCATGTTGGACCTCGGGCTTATTTGCTATATTAAGTGAGCAATACTGTAAGAAAATTGGATAGGCTAGCATCCCCTTTTTAGGTAAGCATCTAATGCTTTACCGTGATACTTTATTCTTTTCTCAGTACTAGGCATGAAATGAAGTGTTCAAAATAATATGGTCATAAAAGCAGATTTACAAATGGAAAGAATCCCCAGCCCAGTAGCAAATGCAGTACCATGTAATGCAGCATTTGGTAAAGATTATCACGAAGCAATTTTCATGGCTGGATTCAAAACGTATGCTGTCAGTAGTCCTGTTTTCAGCAGCAGTGAACCTGACAGGGAAATCATCTGAGAAAGAATTGACTCCCAATGTTGTCAAGTTACAAGACAACTCTCCAAAAGGGACAGCTTGCAGCATACAGATGAAGTAAAGGAAACTACAGGGGGTTAGACTCCTTTAAAGCAGAGTATGGGTACTTGTTACTTAGAAGTAAAGCAAGTGGAGGTGGAGAAAGTAAGTTCAAACAGAGGGCTCCAGGGAATTACCAGGAAGAATAATTAAAAATGTGGAGGAATGCTAATATGCCGAACTAAGAGAAAGAAAAAATTAAAGATTAGGAAAAAAATCAGATCAAGGGAGTAGAAAAGGCAGCCAAACCTGATGGGTACAATTGTGCTTTCCTGCCCTCCCAGCAGCCTTAGATTGATAAGGAGAGATTGGAAGAGAGCAGGCAGTGCAACCAGCATGTCCAAGTGCAACTTACGCATACTCTTAATGAAAAACAGTAATTGGAAATGGCCTTTTCAAAAATATTTTGACGGAGATTTTTTTTTTCCTTTTTCTTTTCCTCTCCCTTTTCCTTTCCCTTTCTATTTCTTTTTTATTTTCCTCTTTTGCTTTCCTTTTCCTTTCCCTTTTTTCCCTGTGCTGTTTTGTGTTTCTGGACCTTAACTGTATTTTTTTTGCCAGCTTTTTGTTGTTGTTGGGTTTATTTCAGTTTGGTCATTCTGTTTTCTTTGTATTACTGCATTCCATTTTTGATTGGCTGCTTTGACTATATAATACAACTTTAAAAAAAAAAAAAAAACTTTTAAGAAGTTTATCATACAAAGAACATATGATTTTTAAACTTAGGGAAAAATCTCATCAAGAAGTGTATGTGTGTCTTTGGGAAGTCTGAAAAGCCATTTATTTAACAAAAGTTATGTTAAAATGTTTTTCAAGACTTGCAAATTTCTTATCTCATTGTATTTTATTTTTACCATGTTTAATAATAAGCCTCTCCACACAGACCATCTTTTTTTAGATCAGGTCTTGAAACAGAAGCAGTAAATAACAACTTCCCTAATGTTCATTATCTGATTAAAGAAATTGAGGCATGTAACAGTACAGAGGTTAAAAGATAGGGAGGATTAAAAGATGAGTGTAGCTAATTAAGGAACAAGCCCTGCAAGCAATTACATACATGGTTAACTTTAAGTACTTCAGCAGTAACAGGACTACTCACATGCTTAAGTTAAGCACATGTATTTGTGAACTGGAGCCTAAAGACCACATCCTGTGAGATGTTGAGAACACGTTATACGTTGAAGGCAACCGGGTTGCCCTTGTTCCACTGGGAGCTGAGGATGTTGTGCACTTTCCTGTACCAGACTTTGGGACAGGGTAGCACAAGTTAGCTGGGTGATGAAGGTGATGAAGGTTAGCTGGGTTGCTGAAGGTGATGAAGATGCATTTCACAGCAACACTTCCTAGGTAGATCAACAGCATTTCTTATTGGAAACATTCAGAAGCAAGCATTTGTTGGTGAGAGTCTATATTTAATAAGTTCTGCAAGATCCATACTGAAATTAATAACAGTTTTTTTGTTTCCTTTGTTTTAATTTTTATTTTATGCTGTCAGACAGTAATATGGCTAAAGAAACTACAAATGTGCGCTGAGAGCCATTGGTGTGGATCTGCAATACAGGGATTGCCTGTAGCCACAGCACACATATTTTGACAGCTTGGTAATTCATACCCCTGTGTATCTCACTAAACAAAAATAAATGAATAAATAAATAAAATGATAATAATAGAAAATAATACTCTCAGACTTAATTCAGGAATAGAACTCCCACAGTTAGCTTTTGTTTCTGTGCCCCAACAATAAGGTCAATTGGGGATTTCTGTTTTAAATATGTATGTATGTATATACATACACACACATATAAACTTTTAAGCTGAAAGGGATGTGTGCCACTGGGGTAGGCTGGTACAAAGCATACCAACTTGTAAGAAGAAACAAACAAGAACTGGGTTGCAAGATGTGGTTTTACTTTCTAAGCTGCATTTTATGCAGCACCACAAATTGAGTCACCTCGCTCATACATTTAGCTTCATGTCAAGATGACGGTACAGCCCCATCCAACCACAACCTCCTAATCAAAGGACATACAGGAAACGAATCATTCTGTGTATAAATATGATTCAGACATCATTGCTTAAGTTATCAAATTTATGAATTTCTGAGAGCTGTTAAAATCTTAAAAACACCATCAGCTGCTTATCAAATAAAAGTACGCTGATGAACATTTTATGTTTTTACATTTGCATGTAAAAATTGTGGCACGCTCTTTATTATTCCTCCTTCTAAATTTAATCTGATTTCAGATTCAAGTTAGTAACCCTTGTCTCTCCTATAGTGATGATCTATCTTGGTTCAGGAAAAGTGCAGAATCATTCATCCAGTAGAAATTCTTCAGTTTACCAGTTTAATTTAAAAGCACTTCTATCCATAATTTAAACCAGCAAAGGGATCAAATGTAATTTGGTCACAACTTCTGACAGTCATAACTGCCTACACTAGCTGGGAAAATATTTCTTACATCGTGCATGGTTTGCTGGTTCCTACAAAGGAGTGGCTGTGGAGATATATTTTATCCCTTTTTTTTTTTTTTTTCATTTTTTTTTTCTTTCTCTATTCCTGCTGTGCCAAAGGAAAGGGCTTCTTTGGCATCGTGCTCTACATCATTTATGGTATTTTTGTATCATTTCCAGAGAAAGAAATAGCTGTTGACACTGATTTAGAAATTAGGATTAAACTGTCAGCATCATAACCGCCAACCAGTTTAACAGACAGTAAAATGATGGAAAGTGAGAAGACAGTCTTATCTTAGACAGCGTATATCTATATCTCAGTGTTGTATAGTTTCTTCAGCTGGAATCCATTAAAATGATATATTGTTTTGGGGGCCTTTTTTATTTTTTTTTTAATCTATGAGAGCTAACCTTTTTTAAAGTGGACGCCATAAAAACTTCAGTAGTGATGTTTTCTCAGCTGTTGTCTTTACCAGTGATGCTTCATTAGCAGTGGCAATTGTGATAATTTTTAAGAGGGGTGAGAAAAATCATGGAGGAGAGGAGGCATCATCTTGATTTATTGGGCCATCAGAGAAAATATTCTCTGACACTGGAACTCCTGGTTACTGTTGACCTGACTGTCTGAGGTGATCTCTGAAGACGCAGTAGGAGCTACAGGGTTGGCCTCTTCTCTTGTATTGCTTGGTGTTCTGCTTTGGGGTGAGAATTCTGGAGCAGACCAACTGGGAGAATTGAGATGCCAGCAGCAGTACATAGCTGCTTGGTATAAATTCCTATATACAGCAAAGGTCTATCTTTTCATAGAGAAACTATTCTCCTCACATGCAGTAAGCTTTCCATACTGTGGCATGAATAAATACTCTCAGCCAATCCCAGAAGAACTTAAGGTGCCTTCCTCCCTAGCTCTCCCGTTAGCAAGGTAATAATAGCCCATGCTGGAAATGACTATTTTTCTTCCATTTTTGAGAGCGTGTCCATGAGTGAGTCTCAGTTCTCCCCATCAAGTTCTTTTGTCCTGCTCATACACTCCTACACAAGTTTTGAAATAAAAAATTTCTTAAAAAGTAGAAATTATATATCTTTTTTTTTTTTTTTTTTTTTTTTTCAGCAGCACCTTTTCTGCATTTATAAGCTTTATGCTGCTAGTGTGGATGTCTATATTGGTATGAAGAGGGCCAGCCTACACCCTTCTTTTCTTCAGTCATCTTGTCATGGTTTTCCTCTCCTAGTAACATACCAGTGCACCATGTGTTGTGCAATTTTGAGTTAAATTTGAAAAATAAAAGAGTTAAATTTGAAAGAAAGTTCAAAAGCACAAGTCTAGTGTTCCTGAAAACAGGAAAGGATTTTTTTTTTTTTTTTAATCCTAAATAGAGGATTGGCAAAACTGATCATTCTGTGTATCAGTTTCTGTATCTTAGTCTCATATCATTTACCCTTAAACTTGACACTGAACGCTTCCATGCAGACTCTGTGAAAAAATTAGCGGTAGTACCTCAAAGATGGTTCCCATTCTCCTGAGAGGCTATGGCTGGTTCCTTTATATTTGTTTTCACTTTATTTAGATATCTGAGGGCGGGCAAGTCCCAGAAGCTGTGAGCATCCATGCAGTAATCCACCATGCTCCCGAGGATCAGTCTCTACCAAAGCAAGTTGCTTGGGCTGGGGACCATAAAGGATAATTTGGCCCTTCCCCTGCCCTGGAGTCACCCCTCCGAATTTCCAATGACAGATTCTTCTGAGGGTCCTAATTCTTCTTAAATGTCATGTAATTCAACATCAAAGTTCATATCCAGCTGTGCTCACTGTTGCTTTTTTCCCCCCTTCAGATCCAAATCTGTCACTAACTGCATTTTCAACTTTTTCAAGTTCCTGGTGCTTTTGAAGTGTCACTGTGCCTGTGTTCCCTATAGCCTATTTCCTAACCTGCTTTGCACTGTTATCAGGGACTGAGAGATCCTTTGTCCCAAATCCTCAAAGGAATATGTCAGTTCTTTCTTTATCCATTTCTGAGGCAGCTCTGTCCCTTGGCCTGTGCACTTCGTAATTTACTCTTAACATTCAATGCATTTTTCTATGGGCACTTAAAATTCACTCTTAACTTTCTTCATTTCAATCAACATTCACACAGGGACACTTGCATGTGTCTGGAATTGTCATTTTATTAAAACCCTTTGCTCCTTTACCATTTCAATTACCATTTTGTATAATATCATTTGCATTTGCATGGTACCTTCACCCATAAAAGACAAAAGTTTTTATTCTTTTTTTATAGATGGGTAAAATAGAATCAGAGAGATTAGAAAGATATCTTTACAGCTCAATACAACAATATGGTGTCCAATTCTTCAGCTTAATTGCATTGGGGAAAATACTGTAAGCACCATGGATTGACATGTAAATCAAAGTGATATAAATCAGATCTGAATCATGGAACCTCGATTTGAATAACTGCTTTAATCTTGTTTTGCATTTGCGCTTTTCATCATTATTCTAAAAATGTTTTCCTCGTGTGCATAATCATTCAGACATGTACATTTGTAACTGCATATAGCCTTTTCTCCAGATGAATATTTCTTACTAAGTACTGTTCATGTAAGTGTTTATTTAAGCAAAAGATTTCACATATAATATATTCACATATAATATTCAAACTTTATGGTAGAAACTTTGACTTGCATTAGAAAATGATAAAGTATATCTTTAATTGTAGTAGATGAGAGATTTTTTGTTGTAATTTGGAGCAAGCGGAATATATAATTTTAGTGCAAAAGATGTAGAAATTGAGATATTAAAATTATGCTGTTGGTAAAACCTTTTTCCCTATGTATCCAACAGCGTAATTTATTAAAATGTATATTAGCATTATATTAGTATTAACTGTACTTAGTGAAATTGAAGTTTGTTTTTTCTCACCGTAAGCCATATTTTAGGATTCCAAATATGCAGTAGAGACATAACAAGACTTTCAAAGCTGCACTAACAATCATGTGCCTGCTTCCAAATAAATCAATGGATGCAAGGTGACCTGTAGATAGTCTTAAAAATCTCCAGAGGCATCTGTTTACAAATGTTCTTTAAAACCTGAGCTGGGGACTTTCAAATTTCTGAAATTAGTTGAGTTCATCCTCACTTGCTCTGTCTATTCATGGATTTTGCAATAGAAAATCAGGCTGACCTTCTTAATTCAGAATTGATCTCATTACTATGAATGACTTATTTGGAAAAAAAGTAGTTGTTCTCTCTATTCTTGTTTAACTGCAGCACAAAATTATGTGGCCAAATTTTCTGCAGTCCTGAAAATACTTACAGCTACAAAAATAATCAGAACCCATCCCTTGCTCTGTTATAAAGATATTAAAAATATATTTAGTCAGTAGCACTTTATATATGTTTTTAATAAAACAGTTGAGGTGACATAAAAATATAAAACTGTTTCAGTGATTCTGAATATAATTTTAAAAGCAACATTCTTTAACTCATTAAAATGGGTAGGGTGCTTATTATTCATTGAACAAGTTTCTGTTTAGCAGTAAATTATACTAAATGTAAATCTTAGCACATGGTTGCTCCACACATAATTTCACATTAAACTTTAAATAGTTAAAAAAATCTTTTTTCTCCTTCCTTCCTTCCTTCCTTCCTTCCTTCCTTCCTTCCTTCCTTCCTTCCTTCCTTCCTTCCTTCCTTTTTCTACTTTTCACAACACTGGGACTTCTTGGAACGTAGCTGGGTTGGCTAGGAGTTGGGAGAGAGGGCCATACCACATGTAAATTGAATCTCTTCAGGCTCCTATGCCAGCTGACCTCAGGGGGAAGTGGTGGTGTTGGAAAATGGACATGTGCTTCTGGCAAGACATGTCCTAAGTGGACATCACTGCTGGCTTGGCTTGTCCTTGTTCCCCAGGGTTTGGGCTATAAGGCCTGATTACTGAACAGCCCTGCAGCACTGCCAAATGGTGGTCAGCTGAGTCTCACAAGAAAACAGCTCATTGGTTTTTGCCTTTCATTAGTGTTTTCTTTGTCTGGAACAACACAGTGTAGAAGCCAGGAAAACACCTAATTCACGCCATGATTCCCTCAAAATCCTGGTTGTGGCCTGCAGGCCTGACCCATGCTCGTACTAGGCCTGGCCATGGCCTGCCATGCTGCTCCTGCCTACAGCAGGCTGGAGCCAGGGCCCAAGGCACAGTGTGGAGTCAGTCAGCATTACCTTTGTGCTCTTAGCAAGGGGATGGGGGAAATGCTGGCAGTGCAGGTGATCTCTCATGAGCACAACAGTTTGTCGTTGAGCATTGGTCATTGGAAGCATGTTAATCAAAGCTGTATGGGTTATTTATTTGCGCAATGTCATGAGTTTTACCAGACTTCCTACAAACATTCTTTTATGTACAGAAAGGTCGCACTTTTGAAATATTTCTCTTTTTTGGCTCTGTCTGGACATCCGTATTTTTTAAAAAGTGTGTTTAAGATGCGTGTTGTTTCTCCCATCCAAATGAAGGTCTGCAGGTCCTTGTAGCACTAGCCTGTCTTTAGGAAAATCAAAGTGTGTTTTCACCTTCCCCTGGGTGAAGACAAAGCACGTCTTCATCCCTAGGGCCACTCATTAGAGACCGCATGACATGGCAAAGCGGAGCTCAGCCTCCTGCCTCCAGGCACAGCTGCCTCCACAGAGCCTTCCTTCCAAAGAGGTTGTTTTATCATTAGGAGGGATGTGTCAAAAGCCCCATTTAACCTTTCATAGTGTAGAGAACAGAAAATGCTTCCCATTGAAGAATATTTTTTGCGATGTGAAACTGGTTATGTAATGTACAAAGAAAAGTAGATGTTTCAGCTTGACATACTAAGAATTATTATTTCAATCCTAACTGGTAATTTTAAATAATTTGCATTTTATTTTAAAGAATGAAGTTTTAAGAGCTTTAAAATAGAAATGTTTCATTTTTGAATCAAAGGAAATGTTTCATTATGTTCTTATGTCATTTTTGTTTGTTTGTTTGTTTTCCTCTTTCTACTTCCTTCTAGTTGCAGTTTGCTGCAAATGTGAACACTTGTTTTGTTCCAGGTTAATCCAATACAAGTTTTCATTTTGACAGATCTTCAGGCAAATCACAGTATCTATTATTTATACACCTCTGTCTGTTAAAGCAGTAAGTGATATTCACTGCTCACCACTTTAAGGACAAATTGAGGCCCTAATCCTGTAAAGACCTACCTATTTTTATGGGTAGAACTGCTTACTGAGCACAAAGTTAATCATGTTAAGCTTGTAAAGCGCTAGAGATCCTTGAATGGAAAACATTACAGATGTGCAAAGTAGTATTTTGACTTTCAAACACTTATTTTCTCTGCCTATTCCTTCTGACAGATGGGGGTAACTCATTCAAAATGATTTTTTTTTTAAAAAAAAAAAAAAAAAAGAGTTAGTATCTCAGCTGTGCATTTTATTTTATTTTTTCATTTTGTGCAGAGATGGTACCACAGCATGTTCTTGATATTAGTGGTGTTTCACAATAATGTTTGTCTGCTCAATTCAATTCCACTTCAAATATTTTATTTTAATCCTTAGTTCTAAAATACCATATGCACAGAATGAAGAGCTGTGCAAACATTTAGAAAATCATTGCTTACCTTAATTCAAAAGGTACTTTGAGTAATGCTTGTTTTACAGTTGTGATAATTCCCTATTTGCCCTCCTATCTGTTCTGTTCAGAACACAGCTCTAAGAGTTACTGAACAAACCTAAAAACACTATGCTCTTTGCTAACCCTTTTCTTTACACCCTCTCCCACCTGAAGTGATTAAGAATATGCTTCTGCTGTAGACTTCACTCAGCTTCATAGCTTAGGTGATGCTTTTCACTCTCTTAGTGTATGGAAAAAATAAATTATACATCGGTTTGTGAGTTCTTTTAATTTAAACTAGTGAGACATAATGAGGCTTTAAGGTTAGTCTCAGTTTTGACTCAACCAGATCTTGAAATGTGCCTTTCTCAAAATATGTTTTAAATAAGAATGGGAGATGTCAGTCTGGGCATCCACAATTCCACCTGGGTCATTCTCTTCCTACCTAACTCCTTCCTCTTTGGCTCTATTTTTTGTTATCATTTGTCTGCTGTATTTGTGTTGTACTTTCTCACCATGCAATTAGGGATGGAATTAGACACACACCCCCAGCATTCTGCTGCTTTGCTGGAAGCTGACGTGAGGCCTAAGGTGGCATCATACTTGATAGACGCATTGTTGGTAGAGGAGTCGAACAGTTGTAAACAAAATGTATTATTCCCATGCTGGACGAGACAGAAATATAAATTAAGAGAAAAAACATTCATCCAACTGGCAAGTCTGAGAGCCACTGAAAGCTGTAAGCCAGGTGTAAATTCATACCATCATGCTGCAAAAGCAGCTGGCACGGACAGTACCAGGCCAGTTCTGCAACCCCAGTGTCTCATTTGTGCAAAGCAGGGAAGCTTCAGCACACAACAGGACATTTGTTTTTGTTCATAGGACAGGACTTCAAGTATAAGCTTATGTTGGAGCTGCTGATCAGTAATAGGGAATTCAAAGGTTAAAGTGTGCTCAGGCAACTTAGGTCCTCAGCATGGCTCTAAAGGTTCATCTTTATTGCATCTGCAGTTACGCGAGACTAGCCTGACTGGCAGAGGCCCTAGTACACATTCAAGACATGCTGACAGAAAGAATTTTTTGGCTGGTATAGCTGAACAACATTCCTGAATCACATAAGCAAAGACAGCATTTTTGTGCTGATATAGCTGAACACATAGAAGAGCTCTGCCAGCATAGCTAAGAGAACTAGAATCATGAATTTATTCTTAAATTTAAAAAATAATTATTGTCATAATTTTTCTAGAAATCTTGAAAATCAGAAGCAATGAGGCTCTAGAATTATAAAATAAATTTTAAAATTAAATATTATAATTTTTAAATCTCATTATTTGCAATAATGGGGAAGCACAGGTCATGATTTATGATTTCTTGCAAATAACAACGTTGCTGTTTGATTCATGTGAGACCTTCCCTTGTGTCCTGGACCCAATGAAGTCCATGTGGCTGTATGTGGATACAAGCGTCAATCCTTTTGTGGAATCAGGGTGTGAATGGCATATAATAATTGCTTACAGGTCCAAACAACTTTTTTTTTTTTTTTTTTTTTTTTTTTTCTGTTACATTTCAGGGAATAAAAGGAGTGTTGGTACATCATTTCTTAAATACACTTAGGATTGTTTTATTAAGCAACGATATTTTTAAAATTAAAACTAAATGGTATAAAAATACTTAGCATATCATTGACAAGCAAACACAGAAAAGAACATTTTTGTGTAAGTCCACCGAACTTATCACAAGCCATAATCCCAGTAAAAATTATCTCATGTCAGAAGGTTAAGAGTTTTTTTTTTTTTTTGGCAAGTAAATATTGAAGCAAAAAAGAATTTCAGACGTTCAGCTTAGGTATTCATATAAATATATTATTTGATTTATTAATGAAGATAAGAATGCTGTTAAATTGCTCATTAAACAGAACTTCAATATCTTTTGTGTGTATAAGTGCCTATATTTTGAAGAGTTAGAAAGTCAATACATGAAAGATGAAAATGACATTACTTTCTAGTCTGTCACAGCAGGGTGACCAAATCTGCTCCCATTAAATTGTCATTGCTATGTTATCTGATAAAAGTACATTGAGAGACTGATATAAATGTATATATGAAATATTTTACTACCATGGAAAAATGACAATAAAAGTATCAATTAATAAATATATGCATCAGTGTTCTGCTGCAAACCTCAGTCTTCTAATTTAGTGCACATTTCAAACTTGCTATTTATGGATTTAAAAGAATTTGTTGCTGACAGTTTTGCCACTGATGTAAACTCAGGGTATCTTCAAGTTAGTTAACACTGTTATGTATTGTGTACCCACTTTTAGATTCAAGTTAGAAACACTTTTTTCCCACGTAGATTGAATGACATGCCATGTTGCTGATAAGGCACTCAGAGGCAACTATGTGTTAGAATACATAAAACATTTTTAAGCCCAGCTTCACTTGCTCAGAATAGTAAATTCAAATTTTGGCAGAGTTGTTTTTTGTTTGGGGTTTCTTGTAGATCGGTTGGTTTTTTTATTTGGCTGTTTGTGTGTGGGGGGCAGGTTTTTTGTTTGTTTGTTTTTATTTTTGCAAATTGTGTGTCAGCAGTAAGCATTTCACTCACTTTAAATGAGGAAAGATTTAAATGTTGCTGTTATTTTATTTCAATAGTTAACACAAAATACAAACTACTACAGCATGGAAGTAATTACACACCATTGACACTGCAACCATGAAATTCTCCAAGGCAGTTCTGCATTCATAACTTTGTCTTACATCTTTTATAACAAAATGTTATACATGGAAAACACTTTACAAGGAAGTCAATAATTCCTTTATAGTACTTCACTATATTTTAGATAACGACATCTGTGTGTGAACTGTCAGGTGAATATATAGATCTCCAGTAGAGCATATCTGTGCATTCCAGTCTGTGATTATGTGTAAGTAGTGTGTGTGATTGCATATAATACATGGTATATTTTAATACCTAGGTAAATATTCAAATTATTACACCTTATTTAAAAAAAAAAAAAAATAGCATGTCCAAAGAGAAAAGAGAAGCAGCAGAAGAGGCCCAAGCAGAATGCAGTTTTCCCGAAGTTTTTCTGGCTGACAGCTTTCAAAAAGTACCATCCATGTTTCCTTGTGGAAAGTCTGCTGTTAGCATTATAATACATTGGGACCAAAATAATACAAGTGACCAAACCATTAATATTTTACTTAACTAATGTGCTACAGCTAAACGCATACTAGGGGAAATGTCTAGCCAGCAGATTTCAAAAATTTTGAATAGAAGAATGACTGGTTTTTGAATTTTACATAGACTGCTATGCTGCCATATCATCAATATTTATGAACACACAAAAGCTGTAAATTAATGAACATATGTGTTCAAGTAATTCAAGCATAAATTTATGAACATATTGAAGTGTACTTAGAGCACCATCTACTGGGAAGTCTGAATTAATGAATGTAGTTTTCCTGTTTTCTTAGGACAAAAGTACACTTTTGTAAAACGAAAAATACTGTAGCAAGATAGCTAATAAGTGACAAACAAAGTTTTCTTCAAAATTAAGTGTTTTAGTGTTACCAAATGTAAAATAGAAATGAGTATCACAGTGAAACTAAAATTTTGAAGACTTTTAGAACATTATTACCCACAAATCCATAAATAAAGCAAATTTGAATAACGTGTAAGAAACCTTTACACATACAGTTTTAAAGTGTTGTTAGTAATGTCATGGTAGTCCTACATTGGAAAAACTGTTATTCCAGGAGTGAAGGTCAAAACTTTATTTTTGATTGATCTTTGTACTAAATACAGTGAAATACTAACCGAAGGTTATGACTTAAGAAATCTTTTTTGAAGGAAGACTTAGAGCTAGAATATGGCTTGGTATAAGGAAACCTTCAGAAAGGGTATTCAGTAAAAGTCAGAAGATGGCAACATTCAGCAAGGGTAAAATAAAATACTTTGGTACTCTAATACTGTAATTCACAAAGAATAATTATAAGGAGCTTGCATGCTAACTAGTTTGCTGTTTGCACCCCCACACACTCCCTTTTTTCTGATTCTTATCCTGCCGTTCTTATTTAAACAGTACTAGGTGAAAAACTGAGTGTACTTTGTTTAACTGAAGATTGCAATCTGAAGGGGTTATTTTAATGCTTCTAATTTAGTGAAAGGGAAATGCTATAACTTGTTATTGTTACTGTTACCTGTAACTGATTTTCCATTTCCCAAGCCTTTAATAAGAATATTCCTTGTAAAAGTTAGCATTTAAGCAAATAAAGAGCCTGATTTATATACAAGTTCCTAAATTGGACAGGCCTGTTTTTTGACAGATTAAGAGCAGGTGCAAGTCACTGCAAGTTGCAAATACATTTGATGGCAGTACCAGTATAAAATAAATATGGATTTAGGCAGGCCAAGTTTAAGTTGCAAATTGTGGATTTGGGATTTCTCAACTTGTGTTGTAATTAAAAGTTGTGAAGGTGACAGTATTTTTAAAATAATCTGCAGATATTAAGTGTAGTATCTGTCTTAAATATCCTGACGGGCTCTCGCACAAAACAGATTCCTGCTGTGAAGCAGCAGCACAGAATTCAGGAGATGCCTGCTGCCAACAACGTGATCCGCAAATGATGCCATGCCTTCCGCTCACTGTCAGACATTACTACCCTCATCCTTCCTGCATCCATCTAACTAAAATCAGTAAGACTCTGACACAGACAAAAGCAAGAGCATTTAATAAACTGAAAAGCATTGACTCTATTGGTTCTGTAGCCATGGGCTTTTCCAGACTCTCTCCCTCTATGGATCAAGCACACAGGTCAGTGCATAACACATTTACCGGTGGTTTGCACAAAAGCAGTTGATCAGTATGATGACATTGAAGGAGGGAACACCAGACTAATGGTGCAGTTACAGGAAGAGAAGGGACAGGTTAAACTGGCAAGATCCAAAGTCCTGTGATGTCCATTGAAATGTTTCTTTTGACCTCTGTGGGCTTTGGAATAGGCTCATCAAGTCAGCTTGGTTCTAAACTGAAATACAATTAAGCAGGTACTTGGAATAGTACCTACAAAATACCTAGACATTGTGGGGTGAATTTACTACCTATACGCCAAAGACATCAGCAAGCCAGACAAGAAAAGCTGGTGAGTTCTTGGTGCCCTGTACAGAGAGAAATGTAGAGTATGGTGAAAGTTTTTAGAAAAAGAGTAGCAAAAGACTTTTTTGAAGACTCTTTATGTGCATCTGTCAGTTGTCTCTGGATGCTTGACTATAGCTAGTAGTACATCTCCCACAGTTTATTTCAGAATTAACTTCTATATCTTCCTGCTACAGATCACCTCAGACAGCACAGACCTTTTGTGCTCAAGGAATTCCCTTTTCATCCTAATATATCATGTGATATGTGTAATAATTGTCTACCAGGCCATGGAGGAATTATGTTCTTGATAAGACATCACCTCCTTTAGTAGGCATATTGGGCACAGGCACCACTTAAGTGCAATCCTAGAGGAGTAACTCACAGCACAGCAGGTAGAGAAGCGTATTTTACATGTTCTGGATTCTGTACATATGACCTGAACATACTTCAAGCTGCAGCTAAAGACATAAGTGGGGCCACAAAGTGGGGTCTAGGACAGAGAAAGTGGCAGGCGATTAATTGCAGTGGGCGTTTGATCAAGTTATGCTCAGTTTACGGAAGTTATTTATTATGACAATGGTAACAACAGAAACTTAAGATGTAGAGGGAGAGAGAGGAAGAAATTGCCTTGTGTGACCACTGAAAAATGCTATATTATATGATAACAAAAGGAAAGAGACAGACAAATAAAATAGAGGTTATTTCGTTTCATAGTTACGGGGTTACCTGTATACCAACCACCCTTTCTTACCATTTCCTGCAAGATTATGCCTGGGCACTATTTTTTCTGTGACATGGGGAATAAATGCAGGTTGACTTTTAGTTGATTTTAGTCAACACTAAAATCAACTTTCATGGAACAGCAATGGTTATCCACTAGATCTTGCTGTCTTTCAATAGCTGTGGCTGTTCCCTGTAGTAACTTCTGACTTGTTTTAAAGCCCTAAAATTAAATAGCCTACTTAAAGGTGTATTACTTGATTTAAACAGTTGCAATACAGCAGAGTTAAGAGAGCTGCTTTCCTATAATTCTGCTGCTGTTTTCAACACTGATACTACATCAGACATGTTTAAGTAAAGTTCTTTAAATCATTAACTTATAAAGGATAAAATCCTCAATTGTTGAGTATACATAAACATTTGTATGGGTTCCTACTTCTTTATTTTTTCCTCTAAAAAGAAAACTGCAAGTTCTTACAGGTAGAACTGGATGAATTGATTCAGATAAAGGAAGTCACCTGAAACATTTGATAAAATTTAAAAGGGATTAGAATACCTTCTGGGAAATTTGGAATAGTCTGAGTCATTTGTGATTTGTTGTCTATTTTTCCTGTTTATAATCCCAGTCATTTGGGACTGTTTTTGTTTCTTTCATAAAAATGAACTTCTTATGTTAGTCCTTTGAGACATAATTATCCAAGTTTTATAGAAAATTCTATCTTTGAGTTAAGTCTGACCAGACAGAAATGGGGGGGGGGGGGGGGAAAATATCTGACCTGGAAATATGTCCTTGCAAGCTTATGTGTTGTTTGCAGATTATCATTCTATGTGGACTTCCTCATGCTCATCAATACCAAAGATCTTAAGTCTGTTCAGCACTGGGAGGAGGATTCTTTATGGGACTGGGAGGAGGTTCAGCTGAATTTGAGGCTGGACTGGAAAACCCAACATCAAGGACATTGAGTGGACTGATAATGACTGTACACTCTGGGACACTGAAATCAATGTCTCCTTTAGCTGGAGGACCATATAAAGGGAAAACTGTTTTACTGTATCTAAAAATAAAAGGTATAGGAAGACATCAGAAAGGGAAGAGTTAGCAAGAGATTCAGAAACACAAAGGGAAAGTCTGATAAATAGAAAATGTCATGAAAATGAATAGTTAGACAGTAGGAGAGGAAAAAAATGAATCTCTACAATGGGAGAAAACAGGAACTGAGAAAAGTTCAAAGAAAACGCTAGCTTAACCTCAGTAACCCACTCACACTGGAAGGGCAAAGAATCTCATTTAACATTTCTTAGGTTTCAGAATTCATTGTACTTTGAAAGAATACTCGATAAATTATTTAGACAGTTTCAACTGAGATTGGAAAAATCCCAGCCTGTCGGAAGCTAGGTTAAAAAAGGTTGGTGCTGTATAAATAATTTACTTCTTTGGGGAGGAAAAAACATACAAATGCTAGTGTCTAAAGTAGAGAGGCACTAAACCTGCTGAAGCTCGCTAGCCAGACAGTGAATTTAAGCCAGCACTACAAACTGAGTGTTCTCATTTAAAAGCAGGGGCTATGCCAAAGCTGAAGTTATCAAAAGAAGGTCAACATTAAAGAGACTACAATAATTCACTGCTTTTATACATTTACACTTTTAGCACAGTGAGCATACCCCAGTTCAAAAAAAATCTAGTGAAAGCTTTTTTTTTTTTTTTTTTTCCTGTGATTTCTCATGGCAACTAACTAAAGTAAAGCACGCTTATCATATCAGTGTTGGGTGTTATATAATTCATTGGTTTTATGTCTATAAAGCAGGCACCCTCCAGCTTCGTCACTGCTCTCAGCAGATACTTCCTATTCTAGTCAGAATTGCTTGACATTTCAAGTGAACTAGAGCAAGAGGTTTGTTTGTTTGTTTGCTTTTATATGGAATAATTATTATTCATTGTGTTTATTATAGTACTTTCTAAGCCTAAGCACCATAGTAACAGAGGAAAGTAATACATATATATCCTATTACAGCTTTTATTTCTGTAAGTACAAGTGCAGAATTTGGCAACAACAATGCCCTTCTGCTCCAACACACCAGCACTATACAATATTCTAAGTAATTTAACTTGAGTAATATCAGATATATAATGAGCATCAAAGGGGTGCCCACTGCCAGCTCAGCTTTGCTGGCTGTCGTGAGACAACATTTCTCCCCAAGGGCACTGTTCCATGAAGGGCTTCTGGCCCCATTCCTTACAGAAATCTACAGAAAGTGAGGTGACTGAGCAGCTTGGGAGAGATAAGATCCTAAATGCAGTCTTTGTTTTATTACTTCTAGCCACTACAAGAGCCCTCAAATAAATAACTGCTCTGCCTATCACTTGATAGTGGGTGATAGTATCTTTGCTGAAGCTAACCAGGTCAGGTCTAGAAGACACAGACACTATGTGGGAAGTCCAAAATGTTAACATTTCCTTAATTTTGTGTACAGTCAATACAGTCAGCCAAAAAGGATGATTTACAATATCCTAAGAAGTTTGACCGACATCTATCAGGCCTATCTCAGATTTGTGACTAGCAAGAGAAAATAAATGATACAGATCTGGTAGGTGATGGATGTAGTAAAGTTCTGTGGAAAGGAGGTTAGTTAGATCAAAGTACCCCATAAATTACTTAGCGTGTACCCATATATAAAACTGGAATTACACTTGTATGCCTCTTATGCAGTCTGATTACCTCACTAGTCACAGCTAATGCTATTTTGAGAAGGATGTTCTCTGCAGTTTTCAGACATTTTTCACTCATTGTGCGCTGATTTGTGGAAACTGCTAGGATATTTGTATCTCAAAGCTGCTATGTAAACTCTGCCTTGATATGTGTTGATAGTTATTATGTGGCCCCGTTAGAAAAATATGCATTTAGACTTGATTTTCTAAGTATCACCACTGTGAGAGAGCATGCCAGGGCAGCACACTCCATGATTTGGCTGACCTGAGGAGGTGTAAGGGGGGAAGCAGAGTCAGGGCTTTATTAATTCCTGATAAACTTGAAAGCATATGGCCCACAGTGTGACAACAACCCCTGAGGGCACGGCTGTGATGCAGCCTTTTGTACACCATCACTAGAAGTATAATGGTTTCTAACTACCTTCAGTGTCCTCAGTATGTTTTTCACTAATTCATGTAATTTCAGTCTGTAATATTGATGGGAAGAAATTCCCTTTTTTTTTTTTTTTTTTTTTTTTTTTTTTTTTTTTTGACCTATTAGTCCCAGCCACTCTTCAGAGGCCTCAGTAATGATCTTCCTTCTTACATCTGGGTTTTTTGCCAGGTACAGGTGTCTCTTCAGACATGACCTAGTGACTCCTCTGAATATTTCAGGGAATCTGGGCTAGAGCAAAGGCAATTGTTTGTTATCCTGATTGTTATTCTTGCCAGCTGTGGGGTATTCAGCAAAGATTCATAATTCTAACCAAAACTGGGTGTGCATGAAACACTGGCTTTAATTTGGTACCTTTATACTTTATATTAAATCTATTAACAGGAAGAGCTTAATGAAGAGGTGATAATAAAGGAACTGGCAGCTTTCTCTTTAGTATTTAGTTTTAGTATTTTTACATAACTAGTAGGCAGAACATGTAACAGATATATGCTCAAGTTGACTAGAAGTGGTATGGATGAAGAAAATGACCACCCTCAGTTGTAGCAGCAGCATGTTGATATGGTAGGCATGAAAACAGCTTGTAAATATGGCATTTGTAGTAGGGAGTTAAATGAGGAATAGGAAAGTTGTCCTACTTGAGAGAGTTTTCTGAAAAAAAAGTGTCAAGTAGATGAAGAAAATACTGTCCATGATGGAATTCCCCCTTTTTCAATGAATGAGCAAAGTTGCTTCCAATATACTGCAAAGTTGAGCTAGTATTTTGAACATTTGAATAAATAAATAAACAAACAAACAAACAAAAAAGGGGGAAGCAAACCTCAAAAAATAAGCCAATTCTTAATATTTTTTGTTGATCCATTTGAACAAGGCTTTATCCTCTGGTTGTCATAGATCAATGACTTTATCAAGGTTTTATGTATTTACTTTTTTTTTTTCTTCAGAGATTTGTCAACTGTAAGTAGAGAAATAGTTGTAAAAAACACTGAGCAAAAAGAAATGGAGGAATAGTTGGCTTGGTAAATTTGATGTCACTCTGCCTTCAGAATTAGCCATCTAATCATTATTTCTGCTCTTTACATTTACTTACATCAGCTACTGGAGAGTAAAAATCACTAGTAGAGCACGAAGGATAAAAATCTATTTCAATGCCATTTTGTCTTAAAAAGTGTAATAGTCATTACCTGGAATAATATTGATATGGCAAAAGAGACAAGACTCGTAAGAAGCTCTGCCTTTTATTAAAGCTGGTGCACACTGTGCTGTTCAGCTAACAGGGTACCCTTACGAGAATGATTGAGACTTGGCCACTAATAGGAAGTATGGGAAACTGGGTTAAATTCTCTATGTAAAAAGTGATGTAACACACAAGGTGGGAAGTGTAATTTTTACACTGCTGCAGTATGTAACTTTTTGTTCTTAATTTCCTGTTGGCGGTAGGAGGTAAAACAGAGGAAGAAGACAGAAAGGGGGCTGCAGTGTACGTCCATAGCCTGCCCTGACGAGGTGGCTGTGCCAGGGTGGGTGCCAGGAAGCATCAGTTTATCCAAACAGACGTGGCCCTTCCCTAACCTGGCACAGCACTGCCTTCCTTCCAGGCATCCCACTGGGTCAGCTTCAGTGCCAGTGCCCACAGATGCCTGAGACCAAAACGGAACAAAAGGGCTCCACAGCCATTCCAGAAACACGGAAGATAGAAAAAGTATCATACTGATTATTGAAGCGACTTGGCAATACCTGAGAGCACCCCTGCCAGACTCAGATATTAGCCCAACAGGGTGCCAGCTGCCTGTGTGGTTATCAGAAGCATATAATGGGGGCTGGGAGAGGGGTATTCAAGCTTCATTTTCTTTCAATTCTTGCAGGACTGCGTAACAATACTGACCTCTGCGGAACACCCCGGCCATATAGCAACATGCAATGCAGTACCCAGCACACCCTGGCCTTGTTGCACACCCATTCTGCACGGCCATGCCAAGGAGAACTGCGCGTACCAGGCGCCTCCAAGATGGCCGGTCAACATTGGAGGTCCCTCACAGCTGCCTTTTGCATGTAAATGGCAAGATTGATCCTATAGGCTGGCTTCCATCGCACTTGCACCAGAGTAATGACTGAATTCAGGCCCAAGTAAGCCCATTGATCTCAGCTGAGTTTCTCCAGTTCCTGTTCCAGTTCCTTCCAGTTTCTCCAGGTGAGACCTCTGTGTGAGATGAAACATTACTGGTTGAGCGTTCCTCTCTTGTGTTCATCCAGAGCCAAAGTCCCGAAGTCCTATTCTAATGAGGTAAGGGAAAGAAAGATAACTGCGGAAGGAAGAAATAGTTGTGAGCACGAATCTTCTATATTTCTGTGAAAAAAGTGGACAGTATTTAGACAGAGATGGATCTGACAGACATACTATATATAGACCTAGACATTTATACCCATGATTTCTTTTTTTTTTTTTCATTGAGTTCAAAAAACTGAGTTATCCAAATAGTCATTTTTCTCTCTCATTGAACTTTGTTTTCATAAGAATGTGCTCACCTTCTTTCACGGCAATGATTTGCTTTTTTAATTTGAAAAAATGTCTGAAATATTGTATTATAACCTTGAAAATGAAATGCAACATCTTGAGAATTTGTCATGCTATTACTGTGAAAATGTCTGAAATCTTTGAAATTTGAGATAAAAACTAAATTATATAATTTCTTTGTGAAAGAAAAATGCAGATTCCACATGCTGATCAAGCCTTATCCCTTTGTGACAACCTCTTACATAGCTGATGGCAAACAACAAACATGGCTAGTAAATGCAATGTGAAACATTTGCAGATCATTTATGCATAGCTGCTTAAGGAGTGTCTAGGTAGACTGAAATATAATTCAGATAGCACTTGAGAAGAACTGATTTTCTGAAATCTCCACCATCCCTCCAGAACTGCTTTGGTCCAGTTTTAAATAAATATTTTTGGTGTTGTTCAGTTTTAAGATGCTACTCATCATAATGCATCTTCTTTTACAATTCCCAGAAAAAAAAAAAAAAGAAATGCTGCAAGTGTACAAATCATTGCTGTTTGAAGAGAATGTAACATTATCTCTATGTACTTTTTATACTATAAAAGTGCTGACAGTACTTTGATGTGGAAAGGATGAGACACAGCAATCTGAGGGACTATATAAAAGGAACACACTTTAAGCTGGAACTATGCAGAGAAACACACAGTGCAATGACAGCTTCACACAACATCTAATTTGATTCCTTCTTTGCACCACAGTGGAATCATTGAACTACAGCCATCTGTTAATCATAAGCAGTCTTCTAAGCAGAAGTCATCTTTCTCCCATATTTTGTAATATTCATTCCACAACAGTTATAAACTCAGCCATTATCTCCTTTTCTTCCACAGCATTTTGTCTTTGGCAAGTTTACTGTCATATAGAAATCAAATCAAGAGGCAGAAAAAGTAGTGTCTGCTTTTTGCAATTGAGCAGGAGAAATTACTTCTAGAGACAGGGAAATTACTTATAATTATTCCTAACAGAAGGAAAAGGAAAAGGTAAAAAGACCTCTTTCCCCCAAATAAAAATTTTTAAAAAATGGAATACTTTAGTTTCAAGAAGGAGTAATACTAGAGAGATGCTTGCAAATTTTTGCAGCAAGTGAGTTGCTGTGTGGGATCACATTTTGGTGAAACCAACTCAAGATGGTAAATGTTGACTACTATTGTCAAGGGTAAGAAATTTAAAGATGAGCACAACTATTTGCTCTACCAGGAAACCAGACAGCATATTTATTAACATACTTGGTCAAGTTTCATTTTTAAAGGGGTTAGTGCTAAAAGGAACAAATTTCCAGATCACACCATGCTGCAAAGCCCATGTTAGTGACAGAGGTACAGAGGACTGGTGGGGAGACTCTGTCTGCAAGCGCAGGTATCTCTTCCTTTCCATTTTATGAATTTAATTTGTCACTGCTGCATAGGGGAGCTGCCATGCAAGACAGATGCTGTTACCCCTCGTTTGAAATTACTTTGAATTACTTGTCATGGGTGTGGAGCTCATTGATAGGAATATATTTTTTGCTTTTTTTCATGTGTTTATATGCATTGGAAGTGATCTTCCGAGGGCAACTGGTCAACATTTGCGGAACTGGAGGATCATTACCATTACGGACAGAAATTTAGCTGTTGATGTCAGTTAAGTAGTTCTTTAGTAATGTTCAATTTATTGAGAAACCCTCATTTTCTGGAGCACAACAAAATGAATATTGGGAAGTTTCTCTGCTTTGAAGACTCAACTTTCCTTTCACTCAAAAAATTGTAGCATAACAATCATGTAGAACCATTTAATGAACCATAACAATTATTTTCCCTTAGGTAATACCATATACTATCCAACATCAGATCGGACTGAATATCATCTTTTCAAGGAAGATCTGCAGTTCAAATTGTCCTGGCAGTACATGGTAAGTAATCCGCAGGCAGCTTTTGACTATAATTAAATACACTTACAAAACTAGCTTGCAGAATGAAACCAGTGATTAATTTTCCACAACCCCCCTAAAACTAGTGCTAAATATGGAGCACTGTATTGCAATACTAATGTAAAACAATATATTTGAACAAATGCATGCAACTACTTTTTTCTCCATCAAGAAGCTGACCAGCCAGTCTTCATCAAGAAGGAAATAAAATCCTTAGATTTCCCATTGATATGCATCTCACTTTCCATTTTTGCTTAGCTTTTCTGATTCCTGCATTTTGTATGTAGCTAGCCATGGTGATTTCTCCATCCTTTTATTTTCTTTCCTTTTAATCATGACAGCCTGTGCTCTGTAATACTAATAATATGTTAAATTAAATTAAATTATGCACTGAATATGAAGGTTAGTCAAGGGATTTTTAAGTGGCATCCTTTTCTGTACATCTAAAAAGCTGTGATGACTCTTCATACTTAAAAAACCTAAAGTATTATATCATTTCAGGTTATTAATTCTGCCCCTGTGAGATTTAGAGACTATTCACGATTATTTGCATGTGTGCTTATGTATTTTAGGAAAAATGGCTAATAGGCTTATTACAGGTATTTTTATGGCTATGCTGTAGCTAAAGCTGTTCCTTGATTATTCTCTCTTTGTTCTTCATCACTTTGTGCCATCTTTCTTCTCTGTTTATCCACAAACAACCAACCATTGCTTCCTGCTGTCTCCTGGACTGCCACCAGCTGTCCTCATGTCAACTGGCAAATGACAAAACCCGCCCGGCAATGAAGAAGCTTGCAAAAAAACAACGTTCTGCAGTCCCGGCAGACGGCGCGTCCTTCATTCCTTCAAGATGCCAGCAAAGACGTTTGCTTCAGCAGAGGTCTCCATATGGGAAATACTGGAATAATTCAGTCATTTAGCTAACTTTTTATTAGTGGGCATAAAATAAGGAAACAAAATAAACTCTTTCACCTGTCCTTCAAACCAACATCTCTAGTGGCAATGCTGAGAAGACTTTTTTTTTTAGATTAATATAACAGTAAATAGCTAATTGACTTAATTGTCTTAAACTGCCCCTCCCTAACTAGGAGCTCTTGGAGGCACTGTTTCCTCAAGAAAAGAAGAGAGAAAAGCCAAGAAAACCAGAGACTTCTGTTCTCAGAATTTAGTTTCCAACAGCGATACACAGTGATACTGTAGAGAATGACACAGAAGTGATAGAAGTGTTATCAGTATGTTTTTTTAGCAATGAAAACTCCTCAGTTTCAAAACTGAAAAATTCAAGGTAATTCATAAGTGAAGCTGGGATGCAGTGGAAAAATGTATTAGGGAGCTTATGAAAGAATTTCTACAAGTAACAGCTTATTATAGCTATAGATAGAAAGTAGGGAAGAAAAATCCATATTGCTAACAAGTGGTGTGGTAGGAAATAAGAATGTTTTTTGCTTAGGGAACAGTAGGAAAAAATAGGAATACATTCAATTTCCTGGAATATCTTTGCCTGAAAGAAGAAATTCTAAAAACAACTGATTAACGAGACATTATTTAACTTATTAATTATGGTACAAGCAAATTAACAATGATCAGATGCTTAAAAAAAAATAAATAACAAAACCGGACCACCTTCAAAATGTTTCAAAATGTTCAAAACCAGACCACCTTCAAATTTTAAGATCATATCAAATAAGATTTTTTAAAAGACATCTGCAAAGTAAACCCAGTTTAAAGCTGAGTCACAGTAGATGTTTGCAGGACTCCTTCTCCAGGTAAGAATTAAGGAAAATGCATTTGTAAAGCTGAATAATTTTATTATTTTAACCTATGCTCTTTTTTTTTAGAACTACTGAATCTTAGGTGCATTGAATGGGGTGAATATTTGTGCTTATTTTCAGTTACACTTATTTGAGGAGGCTGTCTGTCCTTGCGTTAACCTACTTTCTCTGCTGAAGTCATTTTGCCTCTTAAAATCCCATGGAGATTTGAGACATGAAGCCAGTTTATTTCTACAGTGGCCCCTCTTTGTTCAGAAATATTGCCAAAGGCTTATTTGGAAACCTTTTTCATAGGAGATATGAACATTTGTACTTTGCAAAGATTGTAAGGACTCAACTCAAAATAGAAAGTACGGTTAATAATTGTAAGATGAGTTTTCTGCCTCCCTTCAAATTTAATATGTTAGGAGAAATCATTTATATATTATATATATTCATATATATCAGGTATTAAAGCATAGCATGACTAGGTATTGATATAACTATTGCTTAATTGCTTGTTAGCTGTTTTACATGGCATTTTCTGGTAAGGACCTGGCCACATATTCTGTAGCAAAATTTTATAGAAGCTACCATTTTTGCATATGCTTTAGTGACTGATATTATGCCTGAAAATGTAGAAGTCTTTTCACCATGATGAAAAGGGATGGGACCTTCACAAGTGTACATTTTGAAACCAACAAAACCTCATTTTTTTTGTTTTTACGTATTTATAAAAAACTCAAGTGTGTTCCCATGTGCTGGAGTGCTTCCTGCTAACTGGGGAGTAGAACCAACTGAGCTCCACATGCATCCAGACAGGGGGGTTGTAAGCACTCTGTGGTTGTCTTGTGCTTTTGAAGGAAAGCCATGCCATTGTGTTCTGTGATACTCCCCATAGCAAGGATGAAATCTGTCTGTCCAGAAGGACTCTGAGAAGGATTCCTGTGAAGCAATTTTTTGTCAATGTTCAGCTGCATTCAAAGAATCTCCAGAAGTTTCATGAAGTAGATACTTCAGCCACAAAAGGTCAGCAAAGAAGTATTTCTTAGCAGCGGTTGATCAGCTGAATTTTCTGCCATGGGTAGCTGAGAGGAACTGTGTGCAACCCCAGTGTAGAATGAAGGTAAAGGGGAGGCAGATGGGGTTGGGGTTAGAATTTAATCCTGCAGGGGAAAGTTAGAAGTGTCTCCCTTGAATGCTCTGGGATTCTGCCCTTCTGAAGATCCTGCCCACGTCATCATACAGTCTGTATGTATTTAGATCATACAGCAAATCTATTCTGGTATTCCTATTAAAAAATGTTTTCATTTTGGTATTTGTAAAAGGTCTTCATGAAAACAACAATGCATTCAGTTTTGTATTACTCCCTGTTCTGCATATTCATCCTGGTTCTCACAGACCTAATTTGCGGGCCATAATGAAACTAAATCATCAAATAACAATAAAGTATTCTAGATCCTAAAGCAGCTATATCACAACCCTTTGGAAAACAGAGCCATATGCCATAGGAAAACCAGTGCCCATTTTTAGCACAAGCAATGCTGAGATACAAATCACATCACACAGAGTCAGAGTTAATTAAGTCAGGCACCTACTGCTTGCCTATAGTTTGCAATAGCTATTAATTTGAAGGTCTGCTGTAGTGCTAAGAGGTAATTAAAAAATGTAACATTTTGTGACAGAACGAACGTATTTGTAAAGGGGCTTGTTATGATGTCTTCTTCTGGATAATACCATTCCAAGTAAAATTTTAAACAATATATCATAGTAATTTAAAGGGCAAAAAATATTAACAGATCTTATATCTCTCTCTAGGTAAGAACAAGAGCTCTTGCTATGGAATATGCAGTGTGCAAAAGCACTACAACTGCTAAAACTGTCAAAGGAGCACCAACATTTTGGCATTGGTTTTCATTGTTTTGAACACATAATTTTGCCAACTACTGTGATTTTTTTAAAATAATACATATTTTTAAACATGCAAATCCACTAAATTTCATTTAAAATCATACTGAGTTACATACATACTGTCACCGCCATTCCAAAGTAATTGTTTTTATTTATTTACGGCAACTCTATTTATTAACTGAAATATCTTCTTTTCCAGATTAAAGTGCTGTCTGTTCATTACCTACCACCTGAAGAAGTTTCGATATAGGAAGAAAAAAGACGGTCATCTGGGCGGCATTAAGGAACTGTTGATATGATATGAACTAAGATTAAAAAGCTTTAAATGAAAATTTGAGACGAGAATACAAAAGTTTCTGAAAGAATACTCCCTGAAATATTTTGTGAATCCTTTTGAGAAAGGAGGCTATTTATATTGGGAAAGAGAAAACTGCTTTGGAGACTGCCTTTCCAGTACAAACTAATTAACTAGAAATGACCACTAACTCTCACTTTAGATGAAGTTATATATTTGGAAAAGATTTTTGAAAGTATCCAGGGATTACATTGTCTGTATTTCTCAGTTCTGCTCCAGAGACAGCCCGAAGGCTCTGCAAGGACTTGGACCAGCAAGAATCACGAGTCAGAGAAGATGGTTATATTTCTAGATGTCTTGCAAGCTGCTTTACTCTTTTCAATACAACTTTTCTCTCAAAAACTTTAATTGCAATTCAGTTAGTCTTTGGTTAAAGGAGGCAGCTCTCAATTCAACCATATTAAAATTATAGGTGATTTTCAATGGTAATGAGATGCCTACTAAATATTTTAATTTAGCGGAAAACTTATAGCACCTATCTGGAAAATGTTCATTAATGTTTTGAAATGGGCCACATATTCTGATACTAAGAATACCCACAAATGCATTGTCCATAAATTTGACATTTTCCAATGAAGTCAGTTCTCTGCAGACTTGTTGCTTAATTGTTAAAGCCTTTCTGACTGTCTTCTTTCAAGGTCTTTTTTTTTTTTTTTCTGTAATGTCTGCTTGTTTGTTGGGTTTGGGGGTTTGACTTTGAGTTTTGGTGGTGGTGGTTGGTTGGTTTTGTTTCTATTTTTGCCATTATTTTGATCTCCCTTGGATCACTGCCACCCTGAACACTAATGTTGATTTCACATGGTGAAGAGATGCTCTTTATTATGAAGTATAAAAGAACATTTGTATCACATTTTGCACAAATCCTAATATTTACTGCAACACTAGTTAGCTGTTACAAAGGAATTAAATATTTTAATACAAAGACGCCTAAGTTTAGAATTTCATTGCTACTTTACTTGTTACTATAATCTTTTTTTTTTTTTTTTTTTTTTTTT
>CM021737.1:12832754-12885523 GCA_011075105.1 Heteronetta atricapilla | reverse complement strand
TTTTTTTTTTTTTTTAATGAAGCTTTTATTTTTATTTTTATTTAGTTAACCATTTTGATTTCAGTGTTTATTTGGTACTTCGGGGCACTTTGAATTAACTGGCTTTCTGCACCATTTCAATAACATTTTCCAAATATTTCAGGAAATAATGCATCTCTACCTTCTTTCCCCATGCATGCTGCTTATGCATGCTGTTGGTGTCTGGTGCATAAGACTTTCCAGCACCACGTAACAAAGTGAAAATGAAGCCCTGAGCTGCCCCTGAATGTCTGGGACAGAACAAGGATCCTACAGCACATGGGAGGACACAGTCTTCTTAACAACTACCCAGACAGAAGAGAGTGAGGCATCCCTTGTCCTGCAGCCTCAACCACAGTGGGTGACCGTGGGCATAATTCTAACAGGAGCAAAGGGGGAATGCAAATAAGGCATGTAAAATGGTATGTTTTCCCAACACATCGCAGGGATATTGCATGCAAATATCTGCAGCTCTTGTAGACTGGTCTACGAATACCATGGTCAAACAAATTTCATTTGCCACTTCATCGCCACCGTCTCCACCTTACAAAATACCGCACCCCACCAGGAGTGCACAGAGAGGGACACACACACCAGCGCTGGCAGGCTGCAGGTGGGCAGTGCTGCTGCAGAGCTCCTGCCCTGCTGGCTCCCAGCATGCCGCTCACTTCCAGATGTCCCTGCAGAAACCATCTGGTTCTGCTGAATTAATGCCTTTCTGACCCTGATCTGCTGTGTCCTCTAAGAGTTTGTTTTCATTATCTCACAAGAGCTTAAAATGAACTGTAAGCATTCTAAGACCTTACATAGCATTTTCCTATTTTTCACCCCTATACCTTTAATTACTTTTTACAGTCCAAACAAATTTGGGCCTATAATGAGCCAGACTCCCCATTAGTGTCAATCAGTGATGCTCTGCTACTTCAAACTTTCATCTGCCGAAAAAACCCCTCTAACGAACAGCACTCAAAAGCACTCAGAATGGTAAAATGTATTACATAGCGCATGTCCTTGACATATTTCAGGTAATGTTTCACACACAGTTCCTATTGAAGTGACAGACATGCTTGCTGTAGGTACAGGTTTTGTTGAAAGGATGAATGTACCACACTGCCCACACATTTCACAGTGATGCTGGAACACTTTGGACTGATTCTGTTCCCCACAGGGGAAGTGTGTTTTTGTTTTGTTTGGTTAGGTTTGGTTTGTTTGTTTGGTTCAGGTTTTTTTTGTTGTTGTTGTTTTGCTTTGTTTTTATTTAATTTTAACATTTTTTTTTTAATTTATTTGTTATTTGTACTTTATTTGTACAGACAGGAATCTTGTAAATTTGTTTGACCTTTGCTCCCCAGGGGTCAGTATTGGGACCTAGCCCTTTTTAATATATTTATTAATGATTTGGATGAGGGAATTGAGTGCACCCTCAGGAAATTTGCAGATGACACCAAGTTGGGGGGGAATTGTTGATCTGCTAGAGGGTAGGAAGCCCTTGCAGAGGGACCTGGACAGGTTGGATTGATGGGCAGAGGCCAATGGGATGAGGTTCAACATGGCGAAGAGCCGGGTCCTGAACTTTGGCTGCAACAACCCCAGGCAGCGCTACAGGCTTGGGGCAGAGTGACTGGAAGCTGCACAGAGGAAAAGGATCTAGGGGTGTCTGTGGACGCTCGCCTCAGGCTCATGTTCAACATGAGCTAGCAGTGCCCAGGTGGCCAAAAAGGCCAACGGCATCCTGGCTTGTATCAGGAATAGTGTGGCCAGCAGTACCAGGGAAGTGACTGTCCCCCTGTACTCTGCTGTGGGTACACCTCACCTTGAGTACTGTGTTCAGTTCTGGGCCCCTCACTACAAGAAGGACATCAAGGTCCTGGAGCATGTCCAGAGAAGAGCTACGAAGATGGTGAAGAGCCTGGAACACAGGGCCTGGAAGTCCAATGAGGAGCGGCTGAGGGAACAAGGGTTGTTTAGTCTGGAGAAGAAAAGGCTCAAGGGAGACCTTACTGCTCTCTACAGCTACCTGAAAGGAACGTGTGGAGAGCTGGGGGTCAGCTTCTTCTCACAGATAACTAGTGATAGGACTAGAGGGAATGGCCTCCAGTTGCACCAGGGGAGGATTAGGTTGGAAATTAGGAGACGTTTCTTCTCAGGCATTGGAATGGTTTGCCCAGTAAGGTGGTCAAGTCTCAACCTCCTGACCTGGAAGTCTGGGATGTGGAGCAGTGTGGTGGTTTGACCGTATTAGGCAACTGAACACCACAACCACTCTCTCACTCCCCCTCCTCAGATGAGGAGGGGAAGAAGTAAAGGGAAAAAAAAAACTCACGGGTTGAGATAAGGATAATTTTAATAAAGAGAGAAATATATTATCAAGGAAATATTATATTAACTAAACAATTATTAACAATATTATTATTATTAACAATATTATTATTAATTAAACAATTCAACTAAAGGGAGGAAAGGGAAAAGGGGAAGAGGAAGGGGGAAAGGGAATAACAAAACAAATAAAGGCTATGTGGAAATGCAGAGGGGAAAAAAATTACTCTCTACTTCCCACAAATAAGCGATGCTTGACCACGTCCTTGAAGCAGGGCCTCAATGCACGTAGCCGGTGTTCGGAGAGGAGGACAGACGTTTTCGCAACGAGAGCCCACCCCACCCCTCTTCCTCCTTTTCCCACCTTTTATTGCTGAGTGTGACATCATATGGTATGGAATATCCCTTTGGTTGGTTTGGGTCAGCTGCCCTGGCGATGTTTCTCACTTTTTTTTTTTTTGCCCACCCCCTAGGAGGGCTAGAGAAAGTCCTGATGCTGTGCCAGCACTGCTCAGCAGCAGACACAACACCAGTGTGATACCACTGCTGTTTTAGCTACAAGTGCAGAGCATAGCACTGTATGGGCTGCTGCAGGGAAAGTTACCATCCCAGCTAGACCCAGTACAAGCAGAAGAGCGGGCCCCCCCCCCCCCCAGTTCAGGTAGAAACAGTTAGAGACCTGCTGCTCCACCTGGACTGTCACAAGTCCATGGAGCCAAATGTGATCCACCCAATGGTGCTGGAGGAGTTAGTGGAAGTGATTGCTGGGCCACTTTCCATCATCTGTCAGCAGTCATGGTCATCTGGGGAGGTCCCAGATGACTGGAAACCTGCTAACGTTACGGACATCTATAAGAAGGGTCGTAAGGAGCACCCAGGGAACCACAGGCCTGTCAGCCTGACCTTGGTGCCAGAAAAAGTGATAGGTCATCTTGAATGAATCATGTAACGTATGTGGGACAACCGTGGGATCAGGCCCAGTCAGCATGGGTTCATGAAAGATAAGTCCTGCCTGACCAACCTCATCTCCTTGTATGACTGGGTGACCCTCCTGGTGGATGAGGGAAAGGCCTAGACTTCAGCAAGGCCTTTGACATGGTCCCTGATAGCATTCTCCTGGAGAAACTGGCAGCCCATGGCTTGGACAGGTAAAATCTTTGCTGGGTTAACAACTGGCTGGGTGTCAGGGCCCAGTAATAGTGAACGGAGTGAAATCCAGGTGGCGACTGGTCGCAAGCGGTGTTCCCCAGGGGTCAGTGTTGGGCCTACCCTTTTTAATATATTTATTGATGATTTGGATGAGGGAATTGAGTGCACCCTCAGGAAGTTTGCAGATGACACCAAGCTGGGGGGAAGTGTTGATCTGCCAGAGGGTAGGAAGGCCCTGCAGAGGGAACTGAACAGGTTGGATCAATGGGAAGAGGCCAATGGGATGAGGTTCAACATGGCGAAAGGCCGGGTCCTGAACTTTGGCCACAACAACCCCAGGCAGCACTACAGGCTTGGGTCAGGGTGGCTTGAAAAAGAGGAAAAAGCTGTGCAGAGGAAAATGATGTGGGGGTATTGGTTCACAGAATCACAGAACTTCTAGGTTGGAAGAGACCTCGAGATCATTGAGTCCGACCTCTGGTTGATGCTCTCCTGAACATGAGCTAGCAGTGCCCAGGTGGCCAAGAAGGCCAACAGCATCCTGGCTTGTATCAGGAGTAGTGTGGCCAGCAGGACCATGGAGGTGATCGTTCCCCTGTACTCAGCTTTGGTGAGGCCGCACCTTGAGGACTGTGTTCAGCTTTGGGCCCCTCAGTACATGAAGGGCATCAAGGCTATGGAGCATGTCCAGAGAAGGGCTATGAAGCTGGTGAAGGGCTTGGGACACAAGTCATGTGAGGAACATCTCAGGGACCTGGGGTTGTTTAGTCTGGAGAAGAGGAGGCTCAGGGCAGACCTTACTGCTCTCTACAACTACCTGAAAGGAAGCTGTGTGGAGCTGGGATTCAGCCTCTTCTCACAGATAACTAAAGATAGGACTAGAGGGAATGGCCTCCAGTTGCACCAGAGGAGGATTAAGTTGGAAATTAGGAGACATTTCTTCTCAGAAGGAACAGTCAAGCATTGGAATGGGTTGCCTGGAGAAGTGGTGGAGTCACCGTCCCTGGGGGTGTTCAAGGAAAGGCTGGATATGGCGCTTAGGTACATGGTTTAATGGGTGACATTGATAGTAGGGTGATAGTTGGACCAGATGATGTTGACGGTCTTTCCAGCCTTAATGACTCTATGATTCAGTATTTTTTTTTTCTTTCTTCTGTGACTCATTCTTTTCAGCATTGCCGAAGTCCCAGCTGGGCTGACAGGAGCAACAGGCCTACTATGGAGGAATGAACTCAGGAAGCACTTCATCAGCTTACTTCCCGTTTTGTTACAGCTTTTTTTTTTTTTCCCTACAACTCTCCCTACAACCATTTTTCATTCAAAAGAACAGCCTGAGCAATAAGAGCACGGACGAGGACGGCGCTAGCTCCTTCAGCCACCCTCCGCCTTGCTCGTTGCCAGCCCGGCCCTCAAGATGGCGACCTCGCCACCCGGCCGCAGAACTACGTTTCCCGTAGCGCAGCGCCGCCCGGAACCTAGCGCCGGCGGAGCGGGGCGGTGCCGGGCCCGGCGCCCTCATTGTGCGTCGCGTTCCGCCGGAACTGCCGCGGTCGGCGGGTGGTAGGTACGGGCCGAGGGGCTGCGGGCGGCGCGGGGGTACCGGAGCGGCCCTGCCCCGCACACAGCCCCAGGAGCGGGGCAGCCCCCGCCGGGTCCCCCGGCCGCTGGGGTGGGGTGGTCGCGGCCTCCATCCCAAGCCGCGGGTGGTGGCGTAGCGCCGCGGGAGCTCGGCGCCGTGTGGCCGGGCCCGGGCCCGGCTGTGGCGGGGCGCCGGCGAAGTCCAGCTGCCGTTGTGTGCCCTGCACGTCCTTGTGTCTGTGCTGCCCAGCCGTAGGAGGGGTTGGGTGTGTACCTGCGGTGGGGCTGTTCGTTCGGTTTTAATATTCGAACGTATGAAAGCAACAAACTAAAACCTCAGGTTCCTCCATCTTATGCGATAGAAAAAGTTTGATTGTCTTTTTGCGTGTTGTAGGTGAAATGTTTTTGATGCACTGATCTCAACTTTGCTGTGTGTTCAGAGCTTCGTAAAGTAGAAGCCAAGATGAAGAGCAGGGTGACACAAATAAATGTAAGTGCTCTTAAGACTAAATTATGGGGGTCGGTTATTCTGTTACTGGTGGTTAGAACCGCACATAGGCTTCCTTGCTCTTAGGTTTGTCCTGACCTTTCTGACTGATGCGGCGTTTGATAGGGGTGCTTGAGGGACAGATTGATATGTTCTTGTATCTTTCCAGTCATGTGATTATAGTAGTGCTTTCTCATCTTTCAAATTCTCCAGTTAGGAGAGGCATGTTGTTTGGAAATTGACTAGGAAGGAGGCTGCTGGCTGTAGCAGGAAGCCTGTCCAAGAGCTGTGGGAAACTTCAGCAAACATAGCTAGCTGGCTTTTGCAAGGAGACGTGAGAACTCCCAGTTACAGTGGCATCCATAGCATTGTTTTACTCCTGTGAACATTCACTTGTCTGTTAGGGTCTGCTTGGGCAAAGGCACATGCTGTAGAACTTGTGAGAATGGATAGTCCTAAAAAGACCTGACTCTTCCCATGTGTTAAATATATATAATTTACATTAATTGTTAAGTTGGGAATGGTTTAGTAAGAAAACAAATTATGGTTAGAGAAAAGGAGGAGGTTAACAAAAAACATGTAATAAAGAGGACTCTCAAAAGAGGGAAAAGACACCAAAAAGTGGTAAAATTCTGTTAATAGTATTGGATATGATGCGACAAATTGTACAGTGATGCATGGAGGGAGAAAGCAGTAAACAAAGGGAGGCTGAAGGTCAGTCTACCCCAGTCTCTAGTAGCAATCAACAGCAGATGCCTTGGGAAGGTACTTTCATGGCTGTCCTGCTTCTAAACTCTTCCCAAGTGCGCTCCCAGTCTCCACCTATTTGCAGTTTCCTGAGCCAGGTAGTTTCTTTTGTAACCTATGTGATTTTTTTTTTCCTGTGTTTAGTTTGAGAGTCCTGAACCCATGTCCAAACTTAAAATCTGGGTCATCCTGTAGCAGGGAGTTCAGCTGCTTAAGCAGGTGTTACTTAGAACTAGCTTTCACTTGTCATGAGCCTGACTGCTATAAGCTTTATTTGATGACCTTTGCTTCTTGTAAGGGAGTAGGAGACTAAAGCCATGGTACGCCTTGATGTCAAAATACATACATTCACATTGCTTATATTACAACATGGGGGCTTGAATTTTTTCCTGTTTTCTTTAAAGCATGGCTCCAGTCACGAAAGGAAAGAGGAATACAGTTCACGCCACAGAAGTTTGTCTCCAGAGGACAGGTAGAAATAGCTGATTTATATAACCTATTGTTTCATTTTATACCTCCCATAGATAAGATATAAGTCCAAAAACAACAAAAACCTCTGTGCTTTTTATCTTTTTACTTAGTACCATAACTGAGCAGGGAAAAATAATTGCAGGTTTAATAAAATAATTGCGTGCCAAGAAAACAGTAATTATATAGACTTGTTATTGTAACTAATTATTTAAAAGTTCCTTACTCATTTAGTTAAAATCTCAAGGGTCTCAAAAATGGAAATCAGATGCCAGCTTCTTTTTTGGACTCATTGCTGAACTGTTGCTTTAGAGCAAGATTATGAAGGCAAGCAGGAGATGGAGAAATACCATTTGAAGTGCAGTCTACTGAGGCAGGAGATGAACTGCTAGCAATTTACTTTAATTTCATGTTTTAATTGGTATAAAACATCTTGTACCAAACAGAATGTCATTTTTAATAGTGTGTTTTCTGTTTCACACAACACCAGTAAAAGTAGGTGAAATGAATGCATTAAGAAATACCACATGCAGCATTTGCCTTTGGTATTTGATGCTATTACCATTTGGCACGTACTTCTAAGTTGTAGGAGGTGCTTCCTTTTGCAGTGCTTTTCTTGATTAAAAAAAATAAATACGTGAAATGTATAAAATTATTCACTGGCTGTCGACATGTTATTATAAAGGAAGCATCTTCTATTTGAGTGATGCATATATTAAGACTCAGAGTGCAGAGGTGGACTTGTTGGCATATATGTAACAGATTGTTTTCAAGTAGATATTAATAGCATAGCCTTTTACTGAGAATTTTGTTTCTTGGGTTGTGAATAGGCATACAGAGCGTGACAGGTCTCCATCTCCAAGAAGAAGAAGAAGATACTCCGATGACAGCAGATATGATCAGGAATATTCAAGAAGGGACTACTATGATGACAGAACTTCAGAAGGAAGGTGAATTCCAAGCCCTTTTTTTTAATCAGTATGGACGTACTGATTTTAAAGAATAAAAGGTGAAAACTTCTCACAAACCTTTTTGTTGCCTTTTGTCTCCTTAGAAGGATGGAAAGAGGAAGAGACAGGTATTATGAGAAGTGGGAGGAAAGAGAATCTGATCGAAGGAAGCAGAGAAGACTCTCATCCCCTGATCGTAGAAGTCCAGAGAGATCAGCAGTTCAGAGCTCGCTTGCTCATGATGAGGCCACTTCGAAGAAGAAGAAAGAAGAAGTGGATCCAATCCTTACTCGCACAGGTGGTGCATATATTCCACCTGCCAAGCTCAGGATGATGCAAGAACAAATCACTGATAAAAATAGGTGAGTTGATGGTAATGTATTAGGATTCTTTTTAGAAGCAAAATGGTAAAGGATTTTAGGAAATATTGGTCAAAATGGTGTACCTTTTGTAGGCTGTAACGATTCTTTTGAAGATACAGTTTTCTCAGAAAAACAGATGAGAGCTGTCTCCTTGTAGTCGTCTTCTTATCTCTTGGGAAAACAGCATAACACCAACCAGTCAAATGAGCCAAAAAAAAAAGAGGCCAACAACAACAAAAACTCAGATTATGACTATATGCACTTCTGCTGTTAATGGAAAAGTGGGATACAGAGCATAAACGGGGATTCATTTTTTTGTAATACCGTAGAAAACCAAACATACCAGGTTAATACCACATCTGTGGAGAATTACGTTTCAGTATATCATGTTGGTTTTGTAGGTTCCTGGTAGTTAAATGTAAAACTGAACTGACCTTCACATTTACGCAGTGAATGTTTTCTTTGCTATATTATTTAATACAGCTTGCCTTCATGTATTTACATAATACTATACAACAATTCCACCTCAAGCTTAGGCATTAATAATTTGTGATACCTTTGTAATAGCTTGGCATATCAGAGGATGAGTTGGGAAGCCTTGAAGAAGTCCATCAATGGTCTTGTCAATAAAGTGAACGTTTCTAACATAGAAAACATCATTCATGAGCTCCTTCAGGAAAATATTGTTCGGGGAAGGTAAGTGTTAAAATATCTTAAAACATCTCTTTTGCTTTTCTGTTAAATAGGTATTGTTCACTTGTGCATTGCTCTGTGTGCTTAGAAAATGGATACTAGTCTGATTTTAAAATTGACTTTTGTCTGTGTTGTCCAATACAGAGGAGCTCTCTACTTGGGAAAAGAGTCTGGTAGTGGGGGAAGTAGAGGAGATACGTGGAGGAATAAGAGAGTACAACAGATCATATGTTTCTTTTTCATAGTAGTTTTACCTGCTCATTTTTCTTGAATGATTTGAAACTTACAGGTGTCTATTTACTTTTGTATTCCTTGATTTTATCTGGAGCTAAGTATTGTCTGAAAATAACACTTTTTACTACAGCTGTCTGACTAGATTGTTTTCCACCTTTATCTTTGCTAATGTAATGTGGAGAAAAGATTATTGTGCTCTTTGAGATCAGTACTAAGTCATGGCAACCGTATAAGTAAATACGGTCTGAACTAGACTAAAACACTTGTATCTGGAAGCATCTAATGGTTTCAAAACAAAACATTCCATTCCTGTACCCTAGCTAATAAGACACGAGTTCTTTTCAATCGATCATCTCCTAAGTAGTAATAAGCTCCTTATGTGGTTTGACTTTAGATCCATGTAGGGTTTCTCTTGGAATACATAGTCAGATTTCAATTGACCATAGAGAAGTCAGTTGGTTTTCAAGTATGTACTTTAAAGGTTCATGTTTGGAGAGGTTTTTTTTTCCTAGCCTCCCTTTTGTAATGAATTAATGCAACACCATTGAAGTTTTATGCACTTCATCACTAGAAAAAGTAAGTCTGAGAGGTCTCAGAGGATTCTTTTCAGACTTCACTATTGATACATATTTAGGATGATGTAATAACTTCTGAGCCCTCCACTTCTATTCATTTAGGTTCTAAAAAGGTGGTCTTATTTAAGTTGTGTCCCAAAACATAGTTACAATGTTGAAGAACGCAGGTTAATCTGAGAAAAGCATTGAAAAGTATTGCTTTGCCTATTCTGGCTTTACTAAGCATTTGATTTTATTATTCGTAGGTAGATCTTTTATGAAAATATAATTCTGCTTTCCAAGCTAGTTTTGCTTGTTTAGGTTATTTGGTATTTTGGATCACAATTCTTCATTGTAAATAGTTGCAGAGCGGATGTTTTCTCCGTCACAAAGAGATTTTCGTTATTTCCACTGAGGGGGCTGGGGAAGATACAGCACAGTCTTATAAATTTAAAAGCTTAAGAAGAGCCTGCAGTGTGGTTAAAAATAGGGTGATTGCAGGTTACAAGATAGACACTTTTTAAGTGCTTACCACTGTAAAAAATGGCTCTAATATTCATAATTGAAAGATACGGTGCTAGTTTAAGAGTTTCTGAGTTCGGTCATGCCTGGACAGCTAGATTTTTCAAAACTCCATTTGTTGCACAATAAACAACTGATAGAAAGATACCAGACAATCATTTTCAAACTGTTCTAACAATGCAATCCTATTTTATGATACGTACTACTTTAAAAACATTAAGTTTAAGAATAAGATTTTCTTGTAATAAAACATTTATGTATTTTTACAGGGGGTTGCTGTCTAGATCCATTTTGCAAGCTCAGGGTGCCTCTCCAATTTTTACCCATGTTTATGCAGCTCTTGTGGCAATTATCAATTCCAAGTTTCCAAATATCGGTGAATTGATTCTCAAGAGGTTGATACTAAATTTTCGCAAAGGATATCGCAGAAATGATAAGGTATGTAAAATGTCAAGAAGCAGCATGCTGAAACATGTAGTGCTGCTGTGTTGAACTTGTGCTGTGTACATTCAAGTGAGGTACTTGAAAGGAACACAGCCGAGACCTGTGGGTTGAGACCCATCATTAAATTTGATTTAACATGAGTACATTAAGTGTAGTAGTATTAGAGTAACATGAAAGCTTGACAACCTATTTTAAGTTGGAACTGTGGTGTTTTTTATTTGATAGGATGTAGTCCTACTTGTAGAACATACCAACATAGTAATTTTCATGACTTAATTTAACTGATATGCAACAAGTCTTCAGTAAGAGTGTCTGAGTTGTAAGTTTTTCTTCTGTATAAGGTGCATTGTAATTTCCTGTTTGATTTCTTTTGCAGCAACTCTGTCTAACATCTTCAAAGTTCGTTGCGCATCTGATGAATCAGAATGTGGTATGTTACTATTTGATTCATACTTTATATGGCTATTTTTGTAATTATTTTTCTAGCTTCAAGACAGTGGTAGCCCAAGTGAAGATGCTTTCTCTATTCTAAAGGTTACAGTGTTTGCTGTAAGTGCTTAGGACCTTTTTGAAAAGACGTTCTATCTGGTAACTTGGCTATGAAGTTTTCACTTGCCATTGCACTTATGCTTCAGAGCTTCCCAAAACTTCATGTGCGTGTTTAGGCTAATATTCCAATAGTTTGCTTTTTATCAAAGGCTGAGTCTGGGGCTCTGTTCCACAGATCTTAAACAGAGTTTTCTCACAACACTAATCTCACACAGACTTACGCTTCTTTGTAGGTGGAATTAGACTTAGTTGCATTTAAATCAAATTTGAATCAATCTGTATGCCGTTATCTTCTGTGTTTATAAATCCCAGGATTTCTACCCCAGTTAAATGGGATACCCCAGTTTGAAACATTAGTTTCTTCTTTAATAACACGATGTATATTCCCAATGGTTTTCTAAAAGACTGAAAGAAACAATCTGATATATGCCATTTGCTTAAATACATGACCCTGGAAGACTGGTTTGATTATAGACACCACGCACTTCCTAAACTAGTATTTTACATCCAGGTAGTTTCAGTAATGGGTTATTTGTTTCTTGGAAACGTGTTCTGTTTTTTCTTAGTGGCAAAATGTTTTTCATTGCTTGCTCACCAGAGTGTAGCCACATTTTGGTAGTATAGTCATACTGACTATGAAGATAGTGTATATTTGGTAGTAAAATTGTATTTGAAATGTTGACTACATCTTAATTAGCTTTGTTCTGTATGTTGCTTTGTGTATGCGTGATTAAACAAGAATCGTGTGACATCCTCAAAGGCTAGACTTCTCAGTCAAGTAAATCACTCTACTAATTGTGGAACATTGTAAATTCATGTTCTTTACTGATACTCTTTTTAAAGGCTCATGAGGTTTTATGTTTGGAAATGCTCACCTTGCTTCTTGAAAGGCCCACTGATGACAGTATTGAAGTAGCAATTGGGTTTCTTAAGGAGAGTGGGCTCAAATTAACCGAAGTTTCTCCTAGAGGTATTAATGGTAAGTATAATTAGCCTTAACAGTAGGGTTTTTTTGTTTGTGTTAAAAATTCCTTTTTCATATTAACGTTTCTGTCTATTTTGAAAGCGATCTTTGACCGTCTTCGACACATCCTGCATGAGTCTAAAATTGACATGCGTGTTCAGTACATGATAGAAGTCATGTTTGCTGTACGGAAAGATGGCTTCAAGGATCATCCAATCATTCCAGAGGGATTAGATCTAGTGGAAGAGGAGGATCAGTTTACTCATATGTTGCCATTAGAAGATGAATACAACCCAGAGGATATTCTTAGTAAGTTAGAAATGGGAAGTAATTCTGTGTTTGTATTCCCCAAGAATACAAACTGAAGATTTAATGTGCAATGTTTTTCTCCACTGATATACTTTAAAGATTCTCTTTTTATTTTAAAGATGTTTTCAAGATGGATCCAAACTTTATGGAAAATGAAGAGAAATACAAAATGCTCAAGAAAGGTAGGTGTATATACACACTTTATGTATAACAGATGTATTATGTATTTTACATGTATAACGTGTGCATATTTATGACTATATATATTTATATATGTTTATAAGGCATTTAATTATTCACCTGTTAATAATTTTATTATTTAACAGCAGGTGGTATTCGTGTCCCAAATAACTAACTGCCTTTTAGTTCATGATACACCTTTCCAGTGTATTCCTGCTATCTTCTTCAGTGTTGTTCCTGCAGCTGTGTATCATTCAGTTGTGACATACCTTCTCCACCTGAGACACTCCTTCACTTTTAGGTGTTGGATCAGGTGTTCTTTGATCATGCAACTACTGTGATGCTACATTCCTTTAATCTGGGATACTGCTCTTTCAGAAATTCTTGATGAAGGTGACAGTGAATCTGAACCAGATCAAGAAGCTGGAAGTAGTGAGGAAGATGAAGAGGAAGATGAAGAGGAGGATGAAGACGGTAAGTGTGTGACTGGCAACTTAGAGACCTATTGTTGTGTTTTTTGGTTTTTGGTTTTTTTTGTAAATGAAACAGGAAAGGAGACCTGAACTTCTGCTACACACTTTCCAAAATTAAGAATGTTGTAATATTGAGGGAGGTTTTAATCCAAACTTATTCCTAGATCTAAATATTTAATACTAGCAAGTAGTATTCCATTCCATCCAGTATTTCTTTCATTTAAAAGAAAGCATTCAGCATAGACAAAATGAGAGAGATCTTTGCTTGATTGTTCTTGACCTTATCAATTTCATTCAAAAAGATCCTTGCAGACCTAAAATGTTAAAAATAACTTACATGAAAATGCTAACTTAACAACTAACAAAAACAAACAAAAAACTTTATAGTCATGTCTAGTGTTATATCTTATTATTAACTTGCTTTTGAAATCAGACTGGATTTTCTTAAAACTGTATTTACATCTTTTGTTTATATCTCAGTTCTGTTCAGCCCCCTTGCTTGATCTGCACTGGAAGTACTCTGTTCATGTGTTTTTATATAATGTTGTATGTGATATAACGTAACTGAAATGTTAGTGCAGAGTCTGTAACTGAAAAGCAAGCAAAGTGCTGTTCTTGTAGAATACCGAGAATGAATTTCCTCACCACTTTAGCGGAGTATGTCACATTAGAGCAGAACTTCCACAGAACTTCTGGTTGACTGGAGGGTTCAAGGAAGGAAAGAGTATGAGAATTCACAGGATGTTTATGCTATTGCTAAACTTCTAAAGACTGAAGGAACAGTGAATGAAGGTGTTTCTGGAATGGTTGTGGTTTGGAATAACAGATTTTTCTGCTCTTGATTCAGGAGAAAATAGGACTTTGCAGAATGCATTTTACATATAGTGGAAATAAAGCATTATCTTGTTAAATACAGGAGGACCTATATAAAGTGTTGTATAGTTAGATTATTCAGAAAATACCTTGTTAATAACGTAAGCAAAGAATGTTAAACCCAGTAGTGCAATTGCTAAATCAGGTATTAGGATTTCAAAGGAATTAAACTCTTAAAATTGTATCTCTAAATATTTACCTGTTAGTCAATAATCAGACAAACACTGTTTTTTCTACTTTTACCCCTGTAAACGAAATAAATATATAAACACACACACACACAAAGTTGCTAATTAGTCTTAAATATTTGAATGAGAAGTATTTCATAGCATGTTACAGACCTAATAAAAACAGACGTGTTGTAAGAGATTACTTGCACCTGCCTTGATGATTTTCTATTTCAATCTGCTTTTCTTTCCCAGGCCAGAAAGTTACAGTCCATGACAAAACAGAAATTAACCTGGTCTCCTTTCGTCGTACAATTTATCTTGCTATTCAGTCAAGGTAAATATTATATAATTCATACACGAGTGCATTTTTTTGACATGGTTGAAGTTGAATATTCTTTTTTCTTTAAATTGTATGCTAAAACGGGATTTAAGAAGCTCAATATAGAGCCTGATCTGATAGTGTAAAGCAGACTATTGTTTGACAAATGGGTAGATGAATTATCATCCTAAGATAAACTCATTTTGTTTAAAGTGTTTATGAAATTAGTGCACTGGGACTTTTCTATGAATATTGCTGTAATCAGAATTGTTTGAATGAATGAAAGTCAGTGAAATAAAAATATTTATCCTTATTATAGCTTAGACTTCGAAGAATGTGCTCACAAATTGCTGAAGATGGACTTTCCTGAAAGTCAAACTGTAAGCCTTGCTTTTTATTCTTTTTTTTGTTGTTAACATGATTATGAAGTAGTCTGTGGTAGTATATAGAACCCTTCCTTGTCCTGGGACCTAGTCGCTAAAGAGAGCGGATGAACAGGCAGTCTCCTTACAGTTGTTTCTCATAATGTCTTTAAACCTTTAGAGCAAATAGGCTGATGCTTGCTTCTTAAAATGCTTTTTTTACACAGTTTCTACTTTCTGTCAAGCAGATTAAATGTTTAAGGCCTATTTGAAAATATTTGTTGGAAGAGTTAACCTATAGCAAAAGTACTGTAGCGTGGCAGACATTCTCAGCATTCTGTCCCTGAAAGAGAACGGAGTTGGAGGTAATACTTGAAGGCAGCTGTGAACTTTGTCAGTGGGGCTAGAAATATAGGCTAGTACTAAAAGAATGAATTGTGGTTTTGCTTCCACAGTCTTTTGAATAATAGTGTGTATTGATTTAAAACAACTTGAGTGTGGATGATTTATCGCAATCTTCTCAGACAGAAATTGTTTGCAGACACTGTTTAAGATCAATTGGTATGTTTTCAAGTAAAGGAAATTGTTCCTCAGTCAGTAAGGAATTTACATGAAAGCAAATAAAGAATTCAGGTGACTGCTGTGTATTTTCTTATCTGATTCTTTAATTCTGTGCACGGAGTATTTCAAGACTACCTAAATGCAATACTAAGCGTGCATAGGATTATGGCTTCCCATGAAGCCATAACCTGAAGCATTCTAAGTAGAGGGAAGAAATCCTGTTTTGCACCAGCTATACAGAGAACAATCTAGAATATACAAACTACATCATACAATAAAGATATAAATTGAGTAACACTGCTTAATGAGTAATTGCTTAGCAAAATACTTCTCAAATGTTGGTGTTTAATACCGCTGCAGTCTATCAAATACCAACTATTCTGTGATCAAGATCTACAAAGTAAGTGTATTGAAAAGGAAAACAGCAAACCAAAAAACCAACACCACAACATAAGTCAGAACCTTAGGTACATAAGCCAGACTTCTTTTTTCACAAATTAATTTGGGAAAACTAGGTGTTTTTGAGACTTGACTTAATATTTGCTGCCAGGATACTTGCTTTTTCTTTCTGTGAATGCCTTACTGGCTGAAAATAATAATAACCCGAGATGCACAAATGCAATTAAGCAGTTACTTTCCATGTAGGACTAATATATAAGGTACTAATTTACTGAATGTTAATCTTTTTATATTACATAGTTGTATGAAGTGCTTTATAGAAATAAAGACAGAAGTTTGAGCTTTGAGAGACTTGGTATTTCCCATGCTAATCAAAATTTAAAATATAAGAACAGAATTCTCCTTGGCACTGCAGTGTACTACAGGATACTGATGAGAATGTCAACATTGTTTTTGTTTAGTAAGCTGTTTGACTTGAGATGAAGATACTTTTCATTTTTGCTATGAACTGAAATGCTGCTTTTTCAGAACTAAATGATGCTGTTAAACAGAATTATCAGTCTTTTATTTCCTATCTGATTTGTGTGCAGTTAATTTTTAGTCTTCAGTTGTATATTTTCCTTCCTCAGACTACTCACCTTAACCTCATCTTTTTTTTATGCTCCTTTTTTGGATGCAAAGTTTATATGCCTCAGTGTCTATTATTCTTTATCTAAAACACCTCTTTCTACAATTTTGTACTGCAAATTTACAGGCAATTTTTCCCTTTTTAAATCTTTAACAAAGGGTTTTAGTTTTTTTGTTGTTGTTGATTTGATGCATTTTGGTATGTTCTGCTCTTCACCATTTAGCAGTAGCACTAAAGTATTTAGTGTGTCAAATATTCAGAATTTTATTTTTTCTTTTTATGTTTACCTTGTGAAGAAAAAAACCACATTGAACGTGATATTCTTTACAGTAAATTTAAGCAAGAAGCTTGCTTTTCTTATGTGCAAAGGACCAACTGATGCCTGCAGATCAGAGATTGAAGAGCTTTGTTGTTGTAGTCTCTTCTAGAGCCTGTGACAAGCTGTTCTAAACAAGCCTTTCAGTTACTTAAGCATATGTTTGATCTCAGCAGACAGTGCTACTTCTGTTCTTAAAAAGTACTGTTATTATCTGTGTTAAAACTGCATTAATGTAACTTATTTCCAAAGAAGAAAATTGAAATAAATTAAAACTAGTAGAGGAATATATTACCAGTTTTCTGGCTTCTGAACTACAATGAAAGCAAAAACTAAGCCTGTTTTAAATGTCAGAAATAGGCTTTTCAGTTTGCTTTCCCTTAACAGATTTTTATTGCCTCTGCTCTTGGAGGAGTATGTTTCAGTTTCTGGTGGTTTTAGTTAAAAGGATTTGAGAATCTTCATGGTAGTACAGAGCTAGACAGAAAAAAGAAATACTTAACTAGAGAATCATTCCTTCTTTAGTGTATGAGGAATGCAGATCTTTCTCTGAAAGATCTTACTGCATGCAGAATACTTAATTTCAGAAGGATTTAAGCATTGTTCAAGCTGAGAGCATAAAGTGTGCTTACCTTGTTGTTCAGCCCACAGGGGCGGGGGCAAAAAAAAAAAAAAACAAACTTGTTCTTGCTCTTCAGAAGTTTGGCTAAAATAGGTTTGGCTTTTGTTTGTTCTTTTTGTTGGTTGTGATGTGAACTACATTGGTGTACAGAAAAGTTTGGAACTTCACTAAATTAAATTAGCCTCATCTGTAAGAGTATCTTATCTGCAGTTATCTCAAGCAAAAATAATGTGTCACAAGATTTTTATTTATTTTTACTTGAAAGGAGAACTTGTTCTAGGCACAGCCTTCTTGAAAGAATTTTGCATGCTTTTGACACGTTTTCATTTTTACGGAATGGTGTCACACTTCCTCAAAACAGTCCTACTTTGGGGTGGAGGCGGTTGTGAGTGACTCTGTTGTGCTATTTCTGCATTTAGTGTTTGAAGATAACAGGTGTACTAATTTTGACTTGACATTCACTGAAAATGTAATCCAGGAAGCTGGTATGGAGTGGGATGGTCTAAAGCTGTCTTCTGGTCAAGTAGATGATTTCTTAGATGTATTGGTTTCCTTTCTCACTACAAGGCATTGCAACAGGTAGGTTTGGCAACTGCACTGTAATTACTTCAGACTTGCCACTGCCTGTAAAACATGATCATTGTCAAGTGGTTCTTCTGTCTTTTGTAGTTAAGATTTATTTTTTTGTGAGCCCTAGATGCTGAATCAATGTAAATTTTCAGAACTTCTGTTTTAAAAATAGTACATACCCAAACAGTAAATGAGATTGAGTGTTATACATTTAAATGGAGTTCTGTTAATGCATAAGTGCAGTATAACATAGTATTTCCCCGCTTCTTTTGTTAATATCATTAGACTTACACTTCCATACATGAATATACCTAATTGCATGAACCATATACTGTATCAGCTTGGACTCTATCATACCATTTAGTTTAGGCTTCTAATGAAATCTAAATAATTCTTTTAAAATACATTGCCTTAAATCTGCAAGTTTCATCAAAATCAAAGCAATCTTATTCTTGAACCACTCATCTAGGCATCTGCCTGGCTCAAGGCATTAGTAGCTCTCTTAGTTTCAAGGTATTGCAGTAGGATGAAGAACAGTGAATATAGCCTTTGTGATACTGGTTGAATGTAGAGTTGGGCAGGTTATGCTTGTTCTGTAAAATGGTAAAACTGAAAACAAGTCTGATTTTGTCTTTTCCTAGCTTACACTTCAGCATCTTTAAATTTATTATGATACTTTCCCTGCTAGGTTGCACCAAGGTCTATCGAACCCATGGAGTTCTTTAGGCAGAACTGAAAGAAATGCAATGTATTTACAGGGATTTTTCTCCTTATCTTCTGTCTCAGGAGTTTTGGAAAGTGTTATTTTTCCATGGTACGATACTGACCTCAAGATATTTACAAAAGATCATTCTCTTCATCTGTATGGAACATCAGATATTTTTGAAGTATTTATTTACTTCGTGATAGGATAGCTCTGCTTTTGGAACTAAGCTTGATAGTCATTTTTCAGCATTGTGTGCTGTTTAAAGACTTTCATAATATCTAAATTAAAACTGGGAAACGAGTTCATTGTATTCTCTAAAGCAAATGATAGGCAAAGACCTACAGACTTCTTGCCATAAACATCATCAGAAGCGTTATCATTGGAAGCAAAGAAATGAGTTAACTAACCTTTTAAAGCTCTAAATGAAGCTAGAATTGCTAGGTGAACTTACCACATCTCTCAAAAAACAATTAAATCATTTGAAAGTTTATTAATTTTTAATCTGGAAGACAGTTACTCTAGACCTAACCTCGAGTTGTTTTGATAACACTAGCAAGAATATCTGTGGGCAAGTCTATTTTCATGCATGTGGTTATTTGAGATACCCTCCTAGAAATCATTGTAATATTTAATTAAAATGTTAAAATATTTAATTACTGTAAACCACAGGGGATACCAATGTTGTAATTGCATTTAAGATGAGGAAGAGAAGTAATTTGTTTTTTCAAGTCTTGCTGACTTTATTAGCAATGGCATCAGCACTTTACCCCTGTTTATTGTTTAAAAACTGATTAACTGCAGCAATACTGTAAAACAGGATAATATAAAAAGTTAATGTGCATTTTAATATACCAAACTAACACAATGTGACAGTGTTGATAGGAATGCCTTTAAACACACTTGCAAGCTTCTGTTTGATACATTACTGCCTCAGTATTTAGAAGGGATTATTTCTTGTTAAACATAGTTGGCTTTTTGTTTGTTCTGAGTACAGTGTGTGATGGGCAAAATGTTTCTTTTCAGCATGCGTGCTTGGAAGAATGGCACAAGTGAGAGAATATCAAGTCTGGTAGATGTTACACTAAACTGGTTTCAAATATAAAGCAAATAAGTAACACAATTGAAATTGTGACAGCTCAGACAAAACTTCATTTTATTTTTTCCTCAGTTAAGCGATATTTTTATGGGAGTGTTAGTTTATACATAAATTTATTTGAACTAATAATGAAAAATACATGACTGACAGCCTAAAACCTGTTTGGGAATGCCATAAACTAGTTTATAGTATGAAGTAGGTCATATGAGAAAATACTAAAATAAAGTTAATGGGGGAAATACTGCAGTCCTGTTTGTGCCATTTTTTCATGGCTCTTAATTTATATAAAAATGTTTGCTTCAGTTGTCTTAATTACTGTTTCAAACTGTGCCCTGAGCCAGTTCATAGCTGTATCACAATCTGCTCAGTTCACATAGCCAGGAAAATAAATTTTCTGTATATATATGTATGTGTGTGTATATATATATATGTATATAGCCTGTATGTTTATTATCTAGACCACTGTTTCTCAGCTGGTGAAGTGCTCTGATCCTAGAGCCGACAATCACATTTCCCTCTGGGTTCTGATCCAGATTCCCTACTGGGGTTGGTGCACACAAAAGAATATGAGGTGGTAGCTGCCGGGGGTGCCAAGACAATGATTTTGGGGTGATGATATTGGGTCAAGAGGAGAAATGTAGCCAGGCAACCCTTCTTCCAAAAGGGCAGCTTTTTTTTTTTTTTTTTTTTTTGAAGAGGAGATTATGAGATTATTGGGGTCAGAGCTGGTTGTTTTTTAGATAGTTGGTAATGGTGGAAGGAGAGCATTTTCTGTGGGATTGCTATACTTGATACTTATATCCACGTGCACTCAGGCACTCAGACAGGAGGGAAATGGAAGGTAGACTGTTAGTCTTGGAATGTGTGTAAAAGCCTTGAGAGGCTAATCTATCTCTGCTTCCCCTGTGCCTTACTAGCCATGAATGGGAGATGCTCGGCTAGAGGGTGATTCCAAGCAGGAGCCTAAAGCAGTTCCCTTTAGAAGAGCTTATATCCATTCCTTCCCTATAAAGGAGGAAGTCTAGGCAAATCAGCCTCACAAGGCTTAAATTTAGTCTTCCTGAATTATTTCTAATGTACCTGAAATAGCCCAAAGCTTATTTAAAAATAAAAAAAAAATCCAGAATGGTAAAAGCGCTCTTGTTGGATTTTTTTTTTTTTTTTTGCATTTGTTTGTGTGTTCCTCCCACCCCTCCCAGAATTACAGCTTTTTTCTCATTCTTGCCAGCAGTAGGATTTAAAAACCTGACTTTTGCTTGAACTACCAGATGGTCGCTTTGTGATTAAATATATATATATATGAATAATTACACCAATTACATGCAGAAATGTTGTGATTTAAAACTGAGATAGTTGTTTTAAGATGCTTATAAATGTATATATGCTTAACTCTCCTCCCATTCATGAATACTCATAAAGATGGGTGTATACATGCAACTTTCTAGTTTCAAAGCCTAGAGTCCTGAAATTAAGATAACAAACACGTACTAACCATACTTAGGTATTACTTTTTCTGGGGTTTCCTGTGATACGGATTTTCTTACCTTCATTTTCTATAGATGCAGGGGATTGGTGCTATATATTAAAAAAAAAAATGTGATAGCTCCTTTTCCTCACTGTGGTAAAAGCAGTTTGTGAATTAGATTTGGCTTTGTTATTGCATTGTACAGTGTGATAGCTCAACAACTTTAGCTTAAGCAGAAGAGGAAGTACGTATGGCAAAAAGTTCATGTTTAGCCCCCCAGTAACCTCAGAAATAAGAAATTCAGAAAACTGCTGATGTTTCCAGTGAGTTTTACATAAATAGTCTTGTTTTTAAAGCTGGCATCCATGTAAGGATTTCTTCAATATTTTGGTACTTCGTAATGATATTTTTACTGCTACAGTGAAATTATCTATTGAAAATTTTATTTTATCTTAAATCAGAAAGAACTCTGCAATATGATACTTGACTGCTGTGCTCAGCAAAGAACGTATGAGAAGTTCTTTGGGTTACTGGCAGGGGTGAGTTCTAATTTCAGATTTTACACTGTATGGTTTACTCTAGTTTTTGTGTCAAGCTTAAATTTTAATAGATAAATAAAACTAATAGTCTTTATTCTGAAAATGGTTATCCTAATTGATTGAATTAACATTTTGATTGTAATAAGCATAGTGAATGCAAAATAACTTGTTCTCTGCTTAGATTATTGCTTTTTTGCCTCCCTTTTTTCTTTACTGTAGAAAGGTAAATTGTAGGCCAAGGCATGGTACTAAAAGCTAAAGGTACTCTGAGTTACTAGAAAAATCCTTTTCATGGTGCTAAAGATTGACTTTGGAGACTCCTCTTTTCCAGATGCTCCAGATTGTCTTTAGAGTACAAAACAGTAATTTCAGTCCTGTTTTTTTGTTTATTTTTCAGTAAACTGCTAGCTCCTTGTCAGCTTTTTTGTGTGTGTGTAAGTAATTAATAGTTGCAGTTATTTCTCAGTTTAAGCTTTCCCTGTTTTGTATTGACAGAGCTGACTAGTTAAATTCAAATAGTTGTCCTACGGGAGCAAGCAGTTATGCTGAAAGGGATTGTTTTTTTCCATTTCTACTTTTTTATCCAATATTTCTGCTGACATTCTGTTACGAAGCACTAACCGTATGAATCTGCATATTCAAGAGTAGTAGAATATAATTGTTAATTTCCATCTTCCTTGAAATGTTTATGTCCAAAATGTCTTACCTCTGGCTGTGTTCCCTGCTGCCTCTCCAATTTTGAATACCCATACAATAATGTTATGAAAAAGTTATATTTGAGGGGTTACATCCAGTGAGAATAATGAATGTATGGAAGTAAAATAAATTGCTGGATAATTTGCTGCAGGTCAAAATCAATTACTACTACTTCTGCAATGCAGATGAGTTTCTTGCTCTGACAAACTGCTGAAAGCAATAAAATTTATCAATTTGAAGGTATTTTCTTCTCCTTTAAGTATTAGTTTAAAGGAAAATCTTGCAGTAAATACTAGCACCATTACATTTCCATTGCACAGGTCATTTATATATAAGTTATTTGCATGTTTAGTATTTTGTTTAATCTGTTTAAATTGTAAAATACTGTTTCAGCGTTTCTGCATGTTAAAAAAAGAATATATGGAATCCTTTGAAGCTATTTTCAAAGAACAGTATGATACTATTCATCGTTTGGAAACAAACAAATTGAGGAATGTTGCCAAGATGTTTGCTCATCTACTGTACACTGATTCAATTCCCTGGAGTGTAAGTAGAACAGTCTATTGTCATATCCTTTTTATTTAATTATTAATGGCTAGTATTTTGAAATAGTAGGTAAAACGTCAGTTTTACTTTTTTCTGCACTTTGGAGCTATTACTATTTTAAATAATATAATTAACTTAAATATATTCTCGGCATACTGTTGAACAGTTGTGTTGATCATCTCTTCTTCCTAACCTATCCCTGTCCCCCACAGTTCTTAATTAGTTGATTTGCGCTATTATTTTACAGAGCTCAGCTGGAATTGGTTGATTAAAATGTACTTTTTTTTAGCTAATTAGCAGTGTAAATAGTAGAGCCATCTCTTGAAAATAAGAAAAATTAAAATTATATAAAGCTTTTCATTTTAATGTATAATAAATTTTAAAATGCTGCATTTTTGTTATTCAAGATTTCTTTTAGAAAGAATAAAGGCAATCTTACATTCTGCTATATAACAATACAACATTAAAAAAATAATTACAAGGTACCTTCTTTTCATGCACTTTTATTCTTGTCACACAACCTAATCTAATTGTCATTCACAAGTCAGTTGTGAATTGTCACACACAAATCAGTTCAAATATTTCATCTGTTTAAAACTGAAGTTTCAAATCCTTAACTTTCTAGAAGTTCACACATCTGACTTCTTTTTCTTTCATGGAATTTTCTTAAAATAAATCCTAAAACAATTACTAGCATGAAAGTGATCAGAAACTTTCTGCAGATTGTAGAACAAAATTCTCAAGGACAAAGAAGTCTTGACCAAGATTTATCATTTTTATTTGTGAACAAAAATAAATAAAATTCAGACGTAGTTATTTCAGGAGGTCAATGGGCTTTAAGAGAAATGAAAGAATGTATGTTTTAGTGTTTTTTTTGTTTGTTTTTTCCTCTGAACATTTTCAGGTCCTTGAATGTATAATACTGAGTGAAGAAACCACCACGTCCTCCAGTAGGATTTTTGTCAAAATATTCTTTCAGGAACTTAGTGAATATATGGGACTTCCAAATCTAAATGCAAGATTGAAAGATGAGTAAGTTGAAATCTATTTCAAAACTGAACATTGAATTAATTAATCTGAAAAAGTAAAAATAAGAACTCTGTTTTCAAATTCAAACAAGACCGTAGTTTTGTAGCTACATTATGCAAGAGTAAATACATGTGTAACTTCTTTCATTTCAAGAGTCCTGTTAAATTGAGTGCTACCTACCATTGACTTGGGTTCAAGTATGTGCATTTATATATATTGTCAGCTGTATGGCAGTGTAATAAAAGTTGCTGTGACTTCTCTTTGTGGTGAAACTTAGAAAAAAGCACCTAATTCTAGTTTTTCTAGGATTAGTTGCCTGTCCTTCAATAACGCATTATTTTAAGTATGTACCTTTTTAATACACTGTATTCTGGCAACACTAATCCTCGTTACTAGAAGAAACCCCAACTTACAGGAAGTGCCTCAGTGTATTAGCAGAATTTAGTAGATGTTTATACTTAGGGCACTGTTTGATGGAACTTTGTCATAGGTACCTAGTTCTTTGACCTTCTTGGTCATCAAGTAATATCCATTGCTATCACAAGCTAGATTTCAGAGGTCTCTTCGGGGCTTCACAAAATTAACCTCTCGATGTTGTCAAAATCTGACAGTATTTTTTATTAGACCAACAGAAGAATTTTGTTAATATATGCCACAGATATAATGAAAGTGCTGAAAAATGCACGAAGAGCATTTTGCCACGCTATGAAGTTGTATACAGTTCCTTTTTCAGTTTATTAATGTCAATGAGAATTAGTGCTAAACTGGCATAGTGCTTGATTTAGCTGTTTGTTTTCAACAGAACATTGCAGCCTTTCTTTGAAGGATTACTGCCTCGGGATAACCCAAGAAACACTCGCTTTGCCATCAACTTCTTCACTTCTATTGGCCTTGGAGGACTAACGTGAGGAACACTTTTTTCTATTTGATTCTTGATTTCTTTCCCTGTGCCCCCCTGAGAAGTTAATTTTTTCTTTTGTAAATTAGGGATGAATTACGAGAACATCTGAAAAATGCACCAAAGATGATAATGACACAAAAACAAGATGTTGAGTCATCAGATTCCTCTTCATCTTCAGAAACAGATTCTTCTTCAGATTCTGATTCTGACAGCAGTAGCAGTAGCTCAGAGTCATCCAGCAGCAGTGACTCCTCATCTAGCAGTAGCAACAGTAGTGACTCAGGTATTTAAACACTAACTATTCATTTCCCTTTTATTTGTTGCTATGCTTCTATTTACTGCTCTTGCTACATATGCTTGTTTTGACAAACCAGCTATAGAAGGTGTTACTGTGTTTTGTTTAAAACATATATAGGAATAAAAATAAATATATGTAAAATTTCTTTAACTGATGTGTTTCAAAATACTACCCTTTGCTCATGGAAACTTACTTTGGAAATCAGAAAAACTCTATTTTTAGACACTTAAGTATTTGAGGAACACTGTTATTGAAGATTTTCTTACATGGTTGATACCTGTTACACGGAGCTATCGTTTCAGTTCAGTGGAGGAAGGAGGGGTTAAAATTGTTCCCTATTAATATCTCTGTGGGATGCCAACTGGTGAACTATGTCCTTCTCTGTAAATATGTGTCTCTTCATGGATCAGACAAGGCATTGCTGAGTTCTAGCAGTGTGTTTAATTTTATTCGTTTAATTCTCCTTATTAGTCTCCATTTCCTCATTAGCCTTCCTCAAAAAGAGTTTGTGTTTTGATACAGTGAAGGTTCTTGCCTTGAGAGAAATCTCTAAGGAAGAATCAGCTTTTGCTTACAACTTAGTATTTTATAGTTTTTTGTCATAATCACTATTTAGCATCTTGTATCATCCCAATCATGTATAGTGTTCTGTTTGACATGAAGTGTCATAAATGTCGCTTAATTTGCGAAGTACGTGCTAGTATGAATTAGCGTATAGAGTCTCTCCCGTGTAACATGAGCAGATGATAACACAGCATGACTTTCTATAGTTCACAAGCTTGCTGATTCAAAGTTAATTTGATTTATTGTGTGCCTCGGAAACAAAAATATAGATTAATAAAATAAAAGCAGTGTGAACTGCCTGTGCTTTGGAAATGCATTTCTTTCCTCTGTTGCAATGTTACTGTACAAAATCTGATTTGGGTGTCATTATGAAGCTATCACATTAATGACGATAAAGCGCTAGAGGAGGGCACAGTTAAACAGGGTCAGAGAAGGCGTTAGTTCAGCAAAGTGCCAGATGGCTCTTGCAAAGACAGCTGCAGCTCTGCTGAGCTGCTTGATAGGAACCAGAGAGGTAAGTCCTTAGTGACAAACCAACTGAGTCTGCAGTCTGCTAGTACGAACACTTAATTTCTGTAATCTTAGGACCTTCTCTTTTACCACTTGTCCTTCCTCCATGCAGGAGCACACATTCATTAAGACTTTTGATACCTTAGCAGCCTGGTTTCACCTTTTTTCTTGTTCTTGTGTACTTAAATACAGTGGTTGGAACATTAATTTGTGATAACTGTATTGTGTAATGGTAAACTTCATTCAGGCTTGCTATAAAGTGAAGGTCCATTGCTGGTTATAACTCCAACTCTTTCTGTGTTTGCAGCTTTTAAAATCTAAAATAACTTGGTAGACATAAAAAGAAATTTTTCATAAGTGTGTAATGCAGTATTTAAGTTTTTCAGCAGTACAGTGTATGAGAAAATAGAAAAACTGCTGATTAGAAATTGAGCATGCAACTAAACTAGGGAGTACTCCTTACTGACATTTAGTTTGGAACTTCACTGGCTGGCTTTGCACTGCTCTGGACAGGCCATTACAACCAAAACTGGGCTACCAGAGGATGAAATTTGTAGTATAAGACGCTTATTTGTTTTTACTTATTTTCTGGAATCTTTTTCTGCATTCTGGTGGATGTAAAACGATCAGAAAAACGCTGTTGGAAAAATAAAAACTTTATCTTCCAAAATCTAACTGAAGTGATCTGTCTTTGCACGTTATCAGTGCCAGTAAGCCTTAGTTCAAACAGATTAGCAATCTGCTCTAAAAGTCAGATATTTGATGTACTATTAAATCAATTTATGGCTACAGTTTTTTTAAAAGGTAATTAGGAGCAGTTAAATGATACAATGCCATAGTTCATACACTAAGCCATAGTAATGGTTATTCTCTAAATGGCTGTAACTTTGGTGTTCATTATTTGCTTACAAGGCTTGCCACATCTGTTGAGTGAAATCTAGTGGTTCTTTATAAAGAGTAAGCAGGAGGAGTAACATCTCTTCTATAGAGATAAGCGCTACTGTACATTCAGGAATACAGAAGTTAGTTCATAATCTAGATGGTTTCAGAGGTAATTGTAAAACTTGGCTTTTGAAAAGAAAGTATTAGACAAATATAACTTCTAATTGAAAGCAAATCGAGTACTTTTTGCCAGTTTAAAGCAGTTGCACACTTTGATTTCATTCAGAAATTGTTATTACAGATATATATATTTAGGACTATTAAAGTTTTTAGCAAAGCATGTTCTCTTAACGTTTTAAACTTGTTAAGTTTACAATGTGTACAATGTTCTTTATGTAGTTCAACAAATTGACTGCAGTTAATTAAAATAAAACCTTATTCACATGATTTGTTATAATTTCAGATGCTCCCAAAGCTAAAAGAAAGAGAACACAAAAGAAAAATAGAGAATCTGATAAAGCTTTTTCCAGGAAAAAACAAGAAAGGAAAATGAAATCCATTGAGAAGAAAATGGGAAGGAGACAGCGTGAGGATAGAAGTGATACTGAGAGCAAGTCAGAAAGAAATGACCGAAATCCAAGAGAAGCACATAGGAGGGATGATGTATCAAAATACTATCACAGAGATGAGTCCAATGGCAGAGACGGTTACCATAGTGGAAAGGATAGGAACCGTGAAAGAAGTAAGGATCTAGAAAATAAACACAGTGATTCAAAACTGAAGAAAGCAGAGAGAAGAGCTTCTTTATCTGATGATGAAAGTTATAGACACTGGAGCAAAGATAATGGACATCGGAGTAGAAAAAGAGAGAAATCTAAATCTGTAGAGAGACCCTACAATAATTCAAGTCCAAGAGAGGAAGAACAAGATAACAGATATAGGAATGGTTCAGAGAAACACAGAGAGAAGCACAACCGTTATTCTGACCAGTACAGAGAATCAAGAAAAAATGAGGACAGACGTAGAGAGAATTCCCCACACAGACGAAAATAATACCTTACCAATTTGAAATAAATGTGCATTTCTGGGCTGTTAAAAACTGTATTTTAAAAACTATGACAGAACTTTCTTAAAAAGAAGACTTTGTACAAAGTGATAGTTTGCATTTGTAAATTTTATCATACTTTTTCAAATTTTCTGTACTGCTTTTTTATAGCTATCACATTGAGTCTTTCTGTTAAACTTCTCCTTTGGAAAGATAAGTTGTTTATTTTGTGAATAAAACAGTTAAGATCTCAGTAAAATGGGTGTTTTTGTCACTTAGTTTCAAATATTTGGATTTTAACTTTTACGGTATGAAAATGTTGGGTTTTAACCTTGGTTAAATAAACATCAGAAATACTGAGGCTAATGTGATGAACATAAAAATCTAAGGTTACAATATGAATGTAATATGAGGAGGATTTATTTTTTTTTTAATTAGAAACGTCAGCATGAACACTTCATGCTTTTTAGGGTTATATATTCTTTCATATTCATAAACATGGAAGCAAGTTTGGCCAAAATTTTCATGAAAAACTTAAATTGATTTTTTTTTCTTGAGTTAAAAATTGGAAAACCAATATTGTTGTTTTAAATGTCACATTTGAAAGTGTGTCAACTTGTTCTGTGTTACTTTTCACAGTGTTTTTTAATACTGTAACATCCTGAGCTAGTTATACTTGTGATCTTACAAAGGGGGAAAAATTTCAGCTATGAATTTGATTTAAAGTTATATAGACTTCAACTCTAGCTCTACAAGGGAAGTGTTTAAGGAAAGTAATTCCCAGTGCATATATTTAAAAAAAAAAAAAGAAACAAAAGGTGTTTCAAATCTTATTTTGACTTTGAACTGTGTGGCTTGAAGTGCAAAATTTTATTGGAAGCAAAGTTTGCCAAAAAAATCAGTTGCAGCAGTTTATAACAGTTATTCTATCTGGAGTCACTTGAAGCAACTAGCATTCATTGTTTGAGTAAAGAATCAAAATCATCCAATTAAGACTAAATTTCATCACTAGCTAAAGAAAATTCAGCAAGGCTTTTGGAGTGAAATAGAAAATAGTGTAGACATGGTTAGTAGGAAAGACAGAAGTGATAGTCGTATATTATACAATTGGTGCCATAAGACTACTTTTTTTTTCACTCAGCAAAATGAACACAATGGCTGTGTATGAAGATCTGCACATTTCATATGAAAATCATTTCATCATCTGTAACATCACAGAAATACATTTGAGCTGTTTAATAACAGAAATCAGAACAATTCCTAAGGAAGTAGATTAGTTTGGAGTAAAGCTTGTCACAACTTTTTTTTTTTTTCTAAGAAAAATGACACTTTTATTTTACACTGTATTTAACAGAACTTATTTCTGCCAGTTTTCATGTAGTAAAACATTTCTAGTCAAAAAGATTAGCATGGAAAATAAATTCATGCTGCTGAGAAAAATCAAAGTTTCTATCATGTTGAATCACATAGCTATAAATGCTTTAGTGGCATCAGAGGTACCTCTTATTTAAACTGTAGTGTGTTTTTTCATTTTTTTTTTCCTGTTGTGCTTCTCATTCTTAAAATGACTTGTGCATTTTTGTAAATGTGTGCTAATTCCAAGGAAAATTAATATGAGAGAATGCTTTCTAAAACAATTATGCTGATAACTGTTTCTTTGATAGTTATCCAGTAGTGGTGTTCAAAATTATCTGTATTTCATAATGGTTTAATAATTGCAGACTTAATTTATCTAGACTAATACTTCCCTTACTATATTACGGGTTTAATAGCATAACCTTTATGAAGCCATAGCTTTTTCAGATACTCTGTACAAGTTACAAAAGCTTGCTAATTACATCTGTAATAAATGGAAATGCATTAAAGTAAGTGTGAAAATACAAAACCTCATTTGCTTAAAAAAATATATTCATTTGATCTCTGTTATGCTGATCAGGAAATGACAGCTTAAACAACGTTGTTGTTGTTGTTTCATATAGCTAATAAAGATACTGTGCTCTCTAAGGGAGAAAAAAAAGGGAGAGAGTGACGTTAGGACTTCAGCTGGGGCCTTTGCTGCATACACAATTTGTTGTGTTTTTGTTGTAATTCCCAGAAATATTAATAGATATGTTTTTGTTTTTACCATTCCTACTATCATCGGTTTAAAGTTACTGCTTTTAGGTAACACAGCAGTGTTTCTGACACGTGCCTGGTGACAGATGGGTGCTCAGAAGAATGGCTGTGCTGCAGCAAGGCCGCACATGTCTACAGCCCCGCCGTGGTCCTGACATGGGTCAGTATACAGAAGGCATTCCCAGTTAGCAGGCTGCTGCTACCTGAGCCGGAGGCTCTATGTCCATCTCTGAATAAAACCTCATCCATAAAGTGGCTTAACTTAATGCTTTTGCAGGGAGGATTCTGCAGCATCCTGTGACAGGACTTCCAGTATTTACCTGTACAATACAGGTAAAAGTAGGTCTCATTGCTTCTGTCTGATCACTTTCATTTGGCTCCTTTTGTTTTGTGAATAAGTGTGTAATTATTTCCTGCTTGCCATCTCACTTGTGATTTTGTAGGCCTAAAGCTGTTTATTCTCTGCCATTTCTTTTCCAGAAGTTAAAATTAATCTGATTAATCTCTCATGTGGGACTGCTCCATAGGCCTGATCATTCTTCCTGCCTTTTTTTTTTATTGTTATTATTATTATTGGTATTATTCTACTACGTTCTTTGCAAAGGTAAAGAACTCAAAATGCTCTATAGTATTCAAAATGAGGTGTTCCAGGAGCTGCATAGTGATGTAAGAGTTTTGTTTTTTGCGGGGAAGTTGGCAGTGGGTTTGCTTGTTTTCAGTCTATCCTTTCAACTGTTGTAAAGCTGAATGATCCACAGTGATCCTGGGGTTTCTTTCTTTAGCTAACTAGGCCATGCACAGTGATGAAGTGATTCATGCCTCTAGCCTATATTAGAGTTCAACATTGTATTTTCAACAGCAGTTTTGGCCAAAAGACTTCAACAGATACAGACTGTTGTATTCTTAGCTGTTGTGCACAACTGTCCTATTGTGTGTTACTTAAAAGTCGATTGAATTAGTTTAGCTGTGGCTTTGTGCAAGTGGATCTGATTATGACTTTGTATAGAGACCTCTGCTCTCAGCAGTCACCTAATTCAGGTACATCTGGGCCATGTTCTGATAACTGCTTGCCTGCCTCACAGGTAAACTGAATGCTGAGCTACTTCAGTCTAGCTGAGCTCCAAGGTTCAGTCACAAGTGCTCTTCACCCAGAGAAGTGTGAAAATGTTATGCCAGACTGTTTAGATAGCCTTGTTACACTAATCACCAAAATGCGATCTAATAGTATAAGAGCAGTTAGATAAATATCTGTGACAAAAATACCTACTGCTTATTAAAAATATTTTAGAGGAGTTATTAACCTGTCATGGTTTCTAAAATGGTTTAAATTGATATTTAAAGCAGTATTGCTGTCTTGAATTGTAGCTAGTTAATCTCCAAAGTACTGCATGAGAATGTGAACTTGACTACAAAGATGTTTTTATTTTTACTTTTCTCCTATTAACTGAAGTTCACAAGCTAATCACATGCATATTGACCATTACATTTAGTTCTGAAAATTACTCCTAATGCTAATTATATAAAGTGCATTCTTTTAACCTAAGAGTGTGGTATTTATTTGATTTACTTAAGGCTGCAATAACATAACTTTTCTTAATGTTTTAATGCAGGGAAAAGTCTAAAATAGTTTATCACGTCATCCGCATAACAAATAAGCAAGCTAGGGTGGACTGTTTTTTTAAGCTCTAGGAGTAATTTAAGAGCCTCCCTGTCATTAAATTTTTACAGTTTTATGAAAATAAAGACACTATTTCATCTTCGCTGACCGTTCTTAAACTACTTTGAATTATACTTCAATATTAAGGAAATATGCCTAACCAGAAGACTAATTTTCTTGGATAATTTAAAAAAGCAGGAATCTATTATATCAGCAGAGACAATTGACTCCAGTTACTCTAATAATGTGCAGGGAACAGGGAAGCTTGTCCTTCAATATATTTTCAATTAGAGAAACTAGTATTTCTTTGAAAAGCTTTTTATTAGTCAAAATATTTTTCTAAGAAATGGAGTCAAAATTCAAAACACAGGACCATTGTAATTAAAACCACATAACGCATGTATTACAAGGTTAAAAGTGGCATAAGCAAAATATTGCTTTATACATTGGAAAAACAAGGTCACTTTGGAGATGCTTTGCTTTTTATATTTAGCTTTCTCTTGCATATTTTCCTCAAGCAAGTCTATAATTTGGCTATGACTGGAGTTAGAAATTTTCTTTTCTACTCCTTATGACTATCATTAAGCATTTTCTTCTAACTTATTTTAACAAAAAAAAAAGGGGGGGAGGAGGAGAATGACAAATAAAACCTTGCACTGTGTTGGTAAATTGGTTTGTTAAACTGTAAACAGACAAGCCCATTAAGATTAAATAAAAAATAATAATAATAACCTGCCACATGTTGGCTCTATTTTTAAACTCTGTCCTTTGTATGCTCTCTTTTTTTTCAGTATTTTATAGAATAAAGAGGGAACTGTAACATTTCTGCAAGAGGAAAATAAGCTGCACCATTTCTATGCAGTAGGGGCTGGGAGAGAAGGCTTCAGTTCCCTGGAGAAGTGGTGGTCGATGGCAGGGTGCTGATGGCAGTGTGAGGCCCGTGCTGTGCTCACTGGGGGTGCTGCTGCCACAGGGGTGTGGGCAGAATGCTGATGGGCCCTTGCTTGTTGGTTCGCGGGTGGCCCCAAAGGAACAAGCTGCAAGGTGGTCTTCTGGGTGGTTCTGGCCACCAGAACTGATCTTCCTATGAGTCCTTCTCCTGACAGCAGCACCTCAGAGGCCATGTCTACCAGCACACCCATAACCACCTCAGGGCAGAGGCTATGCTACCTCTCGTGTCAGCTTCTGAAGACAGTCTACCTTATCTTGGCAGGGGTGGATCTGTGTTCAACAAGAGAGGTCCTTCTGGAAGCGCAATGGCTGGCTGAAAAAGCCTATGGTCGGCCAAGTGGCATGGCGAACTTTTTGTGTGGCATAGTGGGAGGCTCTGTGCCAGGGACGTGGACCCATTAGAACCAGTCCAGAGGAGGGCCCCAAGGATGATCAGAGGCCTGGAGCACCCTCTCCTATGAAGACAGGCTGAGGGATCTGGGGTTGTTCAGCCTGGAGAATGGAAGGCTCTGTGGAGACCATATTGTGGGCCTTCCAGTACATAAAGGGGGCCTACAGGAAAGCTGGGCAGGGACTCTGTTATGGAGTGTAGTGATAGGGCAAGGGGGAATGGCTATAAACTGAAAGAGGGTGGATTTAGACTAGATAACGGGAAAATATTCTTGACTATGAGGATGGTAAGGCACTAGAACAAGTTGCCCAGAGAAGCTGTGGATGTCCCAATCCTGGAAGTGTTCAAGGCCAGGCTGGATGGGGCTTTGAGCAATGTGGTCTAGTGGGAGGTGGCCCAGGAGTTGGAACTTTAAGGTCCCTTCCAACCCAAACCATTCTATGGTTCTACGTGTCCCTGCACCCTGCTCTCCCCTGCTAACCTGTGTGAATGCATGTCAGCGTTGGGGGACTTGGCTGGTGAGCAGAAAGTTGCATTAATCTTGGGAAGGAAATAGCCAGTTGAAAGATTTCTTAATATTTTATATCTCATTATGCCGGGGTGCAGGCAGCTTTTGTGGCTCCTTGGGAGGAAAGAATACTGAAGTGAGGACTACCTCGAAGGGGACACATACTTTTAATGAATATGCTTCCTTTGTTCAGGTGTTGAGGTTGGGTATCTGGTCTTCAGGCTGCCACTCTTTGAGGTTCACAGGGCACCTTCTTCTGGTGCTGCATACTCTATTGTGAGTCACCAGAGGTGAGACACAAAAGTGCTTAAGAAAAAATTTGAGCCAAATGACTTACTTGACCAGTAATTGAAACGAGAAACTGAAAAGATGCATTTGGAAAAGGGAGGGGAGAAAAAAAAAAAAAAAAAAAAAAAAAAAAAGCCCCTTTGCAGCTCTGTTCCTTCCTGTCCTCTCTACCCCTCACAGAAATAAAATAAAATAAAATAAAATTGTTATAACTCTTTGTAGAAGAAAGGTGGTGCATCAGCCTGTTTTGATCACTGTACCTGTTTGAAACAGCAGTTCTTTGAGATGCCATCCAGAAGTACTTCACAGCCTATTGTTTCCTCCTCTCTTGCTGAGCCCATTTATATGATTATGGCTCTGTGGAGAAAGTGGGAGGATCAGTCAGCTGCTATGCCCATTGCAGGGAAGGACCCAGCCCCAGTGTTCCTTAGGCTAAATTCATCTCTGCTTACACCAAATCCGTTTGTTTCATTTTAGCAATGGGATTCTTTCCTCTCATGTCATTTTTAGTGCTGTATTTACAGAGAGGCAGACATACTGGAAAAATGTGTTTTAGTTTTTAGTTTTGTACCTATGCATAAATACACATAAGTGCATACCAAGTCTTCTATTTTCAATCTTTTTTATATAAGAGCTTAAGATTAGTTGTATGTGTCAATTAAGACAGTTCATTGAAATAAATTTTAGCTATTTATAAAAAGCTTCATCTCAATATTATCTGAATAGATCCCAAATGGTATTTTTCATCTATACCGTGTTAAACAGTGCAAAATATTCATATTTTTAATATCGCAAGGTCCACCTGGGGAAAACAAAATGCATGTGGTACATTAGCTATAGTTTTGCTGTGCTGTGTGATATAACATAATGCTGCTAAACTGGAAAGTTGTTTATTTTTATGGTACTTAATGACGGACATTTCAACAGGTGGGATTACAGATACCAGCGATGTTAGTGTATGTTTTGGTGTCACATTCAGACGTTATATGTATGTGTGTGTATATATAATATATATATATACATATGCAATTATACTTTCCTTTCCAGGAGTTATTTAAGTTTAAGCTTTACCAGAACAGCATGCTTGTCAAGACAAGGCTGCTGGGGAGTGGCAGTGGCTGACGGGTGGCGCATCCTGTGGTCTGCATGGCTGGGACCGCAGATGTGGTAAGCAGCACTGCCTGTTTTTAGTGCACAGGGCAGAAACCTATGGCTAGAGGTCTGCCTCATTTTGGGTGCATATATAATCAAATGCTCTCTTCATTTCATAGTATTTATAGAAAAGCTTTATTTCCATAATTACAATTTTACTGTAGTTTATGAAGAAAATAGAGTGTGAAGACCAATCATTTTAACGATCAGTTGAAAGAGAGCTTTTCAAGGTTACTTGCATGGCAGCTGTCATCAGTCTGAAATTCTCATTTTGAGTGACAAATTTAATTTGCACTTGAACCCTAGCATTGGCTTTTACTCCATCTTTTTCCTTATAATGACTCCAGTCTCTCCTTGTTCTTTTAAGGCCATTATAATCTTTTTCTATGAAAAGAAATTAAATGTCTCCCATTGCTAGCAGGCTCCTTTTATTTATATTAACACACTTTCTGCTCCACCCTGTTTTGAATTACATCTGAAATATTTAGTTCATTATCAGCCAGTGTTTCAGAAAAAGATGCCACAAATCTCTCAGACTATTATTATGGGATCATCCACAACATTAAGAGAAAAAAAAAAAAAAAAAAAAGCTGTAATCTGTTTTAAATGTGTTGTTTTCATTTTCATTGAGTGTCTCTCCTGTTATGAAATAGGGTAAGAAGTGCTCATTTTCTCTTCTGTATAATATTCATTATTGCAAATGTCCAGTGCTAAGTGCATTTCTATTCATCTGTTCTGTAAACACTTCTTCACAGCTTCTCTTCAGAGGGAAAGCCTCTACAGCCTATTATCAGTTTTATTTCTTCTCCTTTCTTTCACTCTGGCCTTTGTGATTCTGCTGCATACTCTGGGGTCATCAAACATGGCATTCCAGTTGATGGGACCATACCACTAATTTTCAAAATAACATTGTATTTTCAGAGTCTTTTTTTTTTTTTTTTTTTTTTTTTTTTTTTACTTTGTGGCAGTCTGTGTATTTGCTTGCTGCCAGTCACTGCGAGTTGGCCGGGGACATTTACTGAGCTGTCCACAGTGAAACTGGTCTTTCTTCCACAGTTGCTACCCAAAAATGTGTATAACTAATTCACCAGATTGCTTCTAATGTTCATTACTACGTTGTTGTCAACAAAGACTTTCAGCCGTCACTGTGGTCTCCTTTCAACTAATTCAGGTTTTTTGGTTTCCTCTCACTTTCTCTTGTGAGTAATCTGAATGATGGCACATGATGTGAGGAAACACACGTTCATAATTGCAAGAGAGAGGTATGAAGCCTCCTCAAAATACAGCCTGATTTCACGCGGAGAGGGGAGCATGTCCCCCAGTAGGGAACAGTTTTCTCTTATAGAAGGAGGCAGCACAATGAGTATAACCTTTGCCTTTGCAAAGTTCCAAAGAGATTGGGGTGGGGGGTATTTTGTTGAGGACATATATTATTCAATGGGAAGGGAGCACATGGTGCTAAGTTCACACACAGACACCCCTCACTTCCATAGCCACCAGCCCACACAGCAAAAGCTGCCAGTGGGCAGCCACAAAGGGCTCTTGATAAAATTGCTTTTTACTTGTTCATTTAGTATTCCTCATTCTATTGCAGAGGCGGACTAAAGGCAGGCTCTTGTGGCGAGCCACTCTCCACACTAAGTCTGCTGACTAGATTTAAAGTTTCCCAAGGAATGAGTGAAGGTTGTGCAGTTTTGTGGCATGATAGCTGTCAGTTGAGACAGCCATGTCATACATCATTTCATTTGCTGAGACAAAACAGCCTGTCTGTGCCATGCAGTTGCTAGATTGCCGTGTATTTCCAAAACAGCCTATTTCCTGTGACTGTTGGGAAAAGAAGTATGGAAAGTTGTCCCTAATGATCTAAAATTGTGTGAGAGAGGGACTTTGTGTAGGTGTAGCGCAAAGTAGAGCATCACGTTGTCTTCCTCTCAGTCGGAGCTGAAAATTCATTCATTCTTCTCTGCATTTGTTTCAAATACAGATTTCTTGTTACTAGGAAATGGGACTACACAGTATTCTGCTTCTTTCCCATTTGCTGTACAAATGCCAGAAACCCTACTCATAATATATTTGGACTGTTTGTGCAAGTAAGGTTGGTTTTGATTTCTGCTGAGCACTGCTGCAGCTGCAATTGCTGGTATCCTGATCAACTTAGTCATTCATTTCACCTTTACAATGAAGGAGGGAAAAGAGTAAGTGCATGTGAATCATCTGATAAAATAGCCTGTAAGTTAATAGCTCATTTCCCTGAAGTCATTCACATTCCATTCAATTTATTTCTTAATATAATGACCAACTTTGATAAAACCTCCTTATTATGTAAACTGTATTTATAGTTTTGTAGTTTTACCTATGTGGAAAGCAGAATATTAGTTAGCATCCCCTCAGAGTTTCCATCAAATGGGCATGGCAGGAGCTCCGGGAGAACTTATTTCCACCTTTTTGGCACAAGCAGTAAATCTGTTACCAAAACCTCTGAATCCTGTAATAGGTCTTGAAAAGCCACCAGAGATCCCCGTGCCCCGTCATTATCCCTGGGACTACTGCTTTGTTTCCTTATAGCCTGACACTGGCTCACACAGCACCCAGGAGAGACATTTACTCTACAGCCCGTAGAGGCTTCATGAGATAGAAACCCCACGATATATTTTTTGCTAGCTGCAAGGCGAAACAGTATCTGGCACATGTCATATACAAGTGCCTCAGGCCCCTGTGCCCTGCAGCGATCATTGACCACAGGGATGGCTGGGGCAGGGATGGGAAGGATGTCACAGAGTCCTCCCTGCTCCAGCCATGGCACTGGTATTCGAGGAGCTCAGTGCTCAGAAGGCCGCCAGAACAAAACGAGGTGCGACTTTTTTGCAGCTGTAGTCCAAGCACTTCCCTTCTGAGAGCTGCGAGTGCCCTTTCTGTGTTTTCTTCTGACTGTGCTGAAGCTGTGCTTTTTTGGGGAAGTGTTAAGCCTCCCTCTTAAAGAAAAGGAAGATCGTGTGGTAGTGCAGATTGTAGCATACACATGAGGTTTGATGTGCTCCTCTGTGGTTACAGCTGATGTAGTTTGGTTTGGTGGCTACTATTTTGGTGACTGTTCTTTTTTTTGGAACTGTGTAATCATACAGAGGCAGCTTTTGATCTGTTAAGCATATAATTAAGCAGTATCTATTGCTGTCTTTTTCTACAGAATGAGTGAGTAAGTGAATGAAAGAAAATGTGCTGGGAAAAAAAAAAAAAAAAAAAAAAGAAAAGAAAAAATACAAAACAAATTTTTTTTTTTTTTTTTTTTTTTTTTTTTTTTTCCCAGCTGTGTTAGAAACCCTGGGAAATTCAGATGCACAATTGAAGTGTTGCTCTGATTTCTAGTCAGAATTAATCTCCTCCTAACATCTTAATGCACAGGACCCATACAGACATCCTAAGGAAAGACTCATTATTTAAAAATTATTGTGGGACTTAGTGGCAAATAAGGTAGTTATAAGGGTATAATTTTGTAAATATGTGGGACTGTGCACTTAATAGGTAATTATTTAATTATACATTGTGTCGCTGTTTTCTTTTTTTTTCTTTTAAATAGACAGTGTAATTACAAGGCTGTGTATTAAAATTAATCCTTAAAATGCTGAACTCATTCAAGTTTCCCAAACTTATTTTGCTGTATTATCTGCCAAGTAAAATTCAGTAATTGCAGTATTAGTCTTTAACCAATAATGTAACCCAGACTCAATGCTTCATGAAATCCCTGTGTATTTCAAAAATTGTTTGTCCACATAATATATCCATTCCTTCTACTACTTAAGCAGAAGTAACTTTCTGGGTCTCAACTGAATACATATGTGCAGGTGTGCAGGCCAAATATACATATATATATATCTGAAAATAGATTTTATCGAAAATGATAAATCCAAATAATCAAAGCCTTGTTCTTGGTCACTCATCTCTCATCCCATGCCATTCTTATGGCACAAGCATTCCCTTTCAGGTGTCCAAGTACTGTGCCCTGCAGACTGAACCATATGAATCATGCAGAGGCTCTACGAGACATCCATCCCATTGATATAATTTCTCATATCTTTGCTGAAATTAGATGAGCACAGCTGCAGCTTGTCCTTTAAATATTCTTAGGCCTGGTTTGCATTCAGATTTTGTGTGGAGTAAGCTATTTAAGTTCAGTTTTTGTCCTGTATTTAAGAAAAGGTTTAATATGGAAACAGAGGAGTGAAAAAGAAGTCTCAATATGCAACCCTTTGTTGGTGTGGGGGGAAACAACCAACAAACCAGCAGTCAAATACAATTTTTCAGACAGTCGAGTATGTCTGAAAGAGTATGACATCAGAGACAGTGTCAGTATGTCATAAGAGACACAGCTGGCACAAACTTCCAGAGTTTGCTGGCACAAACTTCCAGCGTGGATCTTTTATGGCATGATATACCATTTTAGTTTAGCATCACCTGTGCTGCCAAGGGTGCAGTGGTAGACTTGTTGAAGATACCAACAGAGCTGCAGTTAGAACTAAATCCTATTATTCGTGATGAAGTCACTAGAGAAGTTTTCTCCAGGGATTAATTAGAAGGACAGTTATTTATTTTGTGATTCTGGATGGTGCACTGAGATTTCATATTGAGTAGTACTAATTCAAGTATTTGCAGCCAGGGATTGTAATGCATTCTCATAATGCTTTCTTTTATTCTCATCTTTCAGAAAAGGTCCTGAAGCTGTTGTGAAGAAAGGAGCCTGTCTTTCACCACCGCTTTTCTTATTTTATGCCAGACTAACTCTTCCAATGAAAGCTTTAACTATGTAAATAATAAAAGATTACTCTTATCCTTGGTACTTTTTTCAGTCCACAGCACAAGATAGAAGATGACTAGTTTCCCATGTGATCTAAACCACTAGCATTTACACTGGATTTTGTATCTTGTACTTTTTCATCAGGGGACAAGAGGCAAAGCTATGCTGTATATGCTTGGCTTATTGCCTGTCCTTGAATTGGCAGATCTCTTAGAAGGGAGAGTGTCCTTTAGCTGAAGAATGATCTTTTTCAATTCAGTTTTTTCTTGGAATCATAGTTCATTGCACTAGTTTTATATTAACAAAAAATTTCCAATACATGAAAACCCATACTAACTCAAGTTTCTTCTGCTGTCTTTCTCACAGTTTCTAATCTCTTACTTGTATGCTGTGCAGGTAGTATTATTTTTAAAAACAGATGGGAGCTCAGGAGGTGACTCTGATCTTTCACCTGTACTTTAAAAGAGAAACTGCATAGCTCTTATCTGTAAATCCCTGGTGATTTTTAATGGAGGCTGCTTTAGGAACACTGAGGGAAAGAAATATTCTAATTGGTTTTGTTTTTCAGCTGAAGAACAGTTTGTCTCCATGTTAAATGAAGTAGTGAAAACAAATAATATGCCATCTGGCTAGCCTACCCGGATACTTTACCAGGAGGTTTTCAGATGTTCCCTCTACTGGTTTTCAACTTCTTAAGTCCTGTATTACTAGTGTACTTTCTTTACTCAGTTGTTCTTCCCTGTCTAGGAGTTATCTTATTCCCTGAACTGAATTAGAATTTTAAGCATCTGAAACTCTTTTGCAAATATTTTCCTGTGTATTATTGGAATTATTCTCTAAATTATGAACTCTCTAGGCTTTCAGCATTCACAGTAAATCGTTTATTCAGAAGAATAAGTTTCCATGTTATCTGTGAAGCTGATATTCTCTGGGGACAGGATAACATTGAATAGTCTTAATATGTATCAATGAGACCTCATTCTTAGAACAGATTGTGACTGAAAGGAAAGGTTTAGTTGCTTTTCAGATGCTTGGTAAGATGTCATATGTTTCTGTTTAGATCACTTTTTTTTTTCTAGTTCAGTTTCTCAAAGAAAGAATGTACTGCAAAAAGATAAAAACATTTTAGCTGGGAAAGTAATGAAGTACAGATGCAACTATTTCAGTAAAGCAAAATATTTATTGCTGATTTGTAACTTTTATACCGTTTTGACTTAGTACAAAACATGAATGTTTGTTCACAAGTGATCTTGAAAAGAATTGTGAACATATAAATGAAGCCAGAAAATTCTGTGAAGAAGCATTTACAACTGTCCTGAGAAGTGTATATTATTTATTATTGATATTGAATGTGTGCAGACAACCCTAAAAATAGCTCATAAATGTGATTTTCTAAGCACTATGTAGACAGATAATAAACAATTCCTTGTGCCAAACACCTTATGGTCTAAATCCATGTAATTTTACTCAACATGCAACAAGGAAATAGAAACAGTATCATGGGAACTAACTGACCTGTCACACAGTATGAACAGCATAGTTGTATGTGATTGGATAGTTTGCAGGTAATTCATAGACTAAAGTATAATCATGTAGGCAATTTATCACATAATTTTGAATAATACAGATAATTTGCAAGCACCCTCACCAAGCTAAATTCATCAGATACCGAAGTCCCTAGGGCTAGCAGACACAAGTTGAAAAAAGGGGTATCTTTGAGAAGCTAAGAGGACAACTGGGAGCTTTAAAGATACTTTTAAGACACTGGGAATTTGGAATTCTGTGATGAAAATAAAGAATACAGAGCAGTAAAGAGTTAACAGCAAGCTACAGAAAGAATCAAGTAACTACTGCATCACCTATGGATGAATATCAATATGGTAGAAAAGAGTAATAATCTAACTCATTGCCCTACTTATAAAACAAAGATAGATTGGTAAGGAAGTAGCAAGGTGGGTAAGTAGTTGCTTTGTCTGTTTTACAGGAGAAACAGATGGAGATCTGACTAAATCTGGGATTGTATCCCCAGAGGCAGTAACAGCGAAGCTACAGAATAGCCATATAAGATATCTGGTTATAAAATGTCAGCTTCGCTTAGAGGAACCTAACTCAGGTGGTGCATACAGCTGTGCTTTTTAAATTGAGTAATGAAATCAAGAAAGTTCCAAAAGTCTTAAAAAAATAAAAGTAAAAAATGCTTGATCCAGAACCAACTCAAAAGAACTTTAATGAAAAACAAATAATTAGGAGACAAACAAGTAGCTGCGTGCCAGTAGGGAAAAATCTTAGCCTTCTGAAACAACAAAGCGAGAAAATATCACGAAGACCTCAATGTGATTAGGGACAGAGGCATGGATTCAGGCACAGCAGTTCATGCTTCCATCATCAGAGGGGCTTGCTTCACCATTCTTTTCCAAGCAGGGAAGATGGTGGTCATACTTTTCTCTGCGTTTTCATAAAACTCCAACAAATGTTAATTTTAAAGATCACAAGAATGAGGTGGAAATCTTGAGGAAAAAAAATCAAAATTTTAAAATTAAAGATGGGTCTAAATAAGAAGCTTTAGAATATCATTACAGTTATTTTCTGGTTTTGCCAAATGTGAAAGTGTTGCGTTAGATGTTTTAAAATAATGACTAAAGATATATGATAACCATATAAAAGTTAACATATTGTTGCATTCCAACACGTAAAAAAATTGGATGAAAGGCTCAAAGACAAGTAATTAACATTCACACTGTTAAAAAGTGTAAAACTAAAGTAAATAAGGGAAGGCAATGCTTATGTCAAATTTGCATCATGTTATTTCCTAGGAAAGTATGCATATACACCAATAAATGGCACACATTGCTTAACATAGGCACACATACCATCCACCATCTTGAAGAACTTGGTGAAGTAGTAAGTTTTAAAAATAAGAATAACAATCCTGTATATTGATCTTGAATATGCTGCTGAGACCAATAATATGGCAAACGCATGCAAAACCAAGCAATACGCAGGGTTAACATGTTGTAGCACAACAATCTGAAAGTTAAGAGCAAACTGTCCATTAATTTTTTCTTCACCTCATGTGGCAACAAGGCTAGTGCTGTCTTGGAATTGGCGAGTGCAAAGCAAACACTGAAGGCTGTTCATCGTCAGTTACGGTCAAGAGAAAATGAATCTGGAGAGCTTAGACCAATTAGCCTGGAAAAGAAGATGTTGAGGTAAACACTTAGAAACTTTTCCCATTATATGAAAAGTTAGTACTTGACAGAGAAATACCAAACTGACTCTGCCTGTGTTCTTTGTTTCTACAACTAGTCTCCCTGTTTCTGAAATCTCTTTTGCTGAAACAATTCCCACAGAGCCGAACATTGATTAGGTTATTGGAAAGGGCACTTGAAAAAGGAGAATTGGAAACAGCTTGGGTGTATTTCTGCAGAGGGAGACTTATGGAATGTGCCTTGGAAAAGTTTTTTCTTCTTCCTTTCATTGGCCTTATGAGATGACCAAAGAGGCAAATCCCCATCTGGAGCATTAGGACACTATGCAAAAATTTCATATTTTGCATAGACCACCAATAACATAAAATAACACAAAGTTCATACTTCAAATGCCCTGTGGTACTTAGATGTAGCTTATTTGCAAAATGGATGAGAATAAAAACTTATTGAAATTTAATTCTTACAAAAAGTACAATGGTCAAGTAAAGGAAGGTTTACTTATAATAATTAGCAGGTCTTTGATATATGTAAAATGGCTTAGGGTAGAGAGCTCAGCAGTTGTCTTTTTTATTTTATTTTACTATTTATTTATTTATTTATTTATTTTCCTGGAGAAAAGAGAAAATGTTACTTGGATTTCGTGCACTATAGCTCTTGTAGGGTATATCATGCCTGTAAGGGTTGCTCTGAACTTTCCGGTGGTGACCTCTCCCTGTAATCTGATACAGATTGGTGTTGGCCTTTAATATTGCTGTTTGGTTTGGCAGGAAATATTTTCCAGCTCTTGGGATTTCCCTAACCAATTTTGTGTTGCAGGCATCCCTAAGAGGTTTGTTTGCATGCACCATTCTGCATGGATCCAGTCCCTTAAGCGACACATTCATGTAATATCAAATCTATTCTGAACGATAAAACGTATTTTAAAAAACAACAGATTTTCAGTTTGCTTTGGTAGAACAGAAATTTTAAGTTCTGAATAAATTGAAATGATAAAATGCAATTCTAATGCATTCATGTCCTCTTGCTCCTCTGCACCTTCTTACTCTACTCAGGATAGGAGCCCACCCTCTTTTTTTCCCTCCTGGCCTCCTTCTGCCATTGGGTCATGCAGATCTTCAGTGGGAATGGAGCAAACACCCGCCTCCCCCTCCTGGGGGGCTCCTCTGGGTTCAGGCCAGGTACCTCCTCACCAGCTCTCCTGGGTTAGAGTCTTTTTGCTGCTTGCAACACTTTTACAACTGGTTGGTGTTCTTCAACTCCTAAGAAATACTAATTGTACAACAGTTCTGGTATTTCATAACTTCTAGAATGATTTTATCATTTGAAAAAGATTAGACATGACACTTTGATACTACAGATCACATGGAGTTTAAAATTTTGAATCCTTACCACTTTGCCATCTTCTAAAGTAGAACATTTGATAGGGATCTGGAGTCTACTCCAGAGCAATGGAGAAAGGCTTAAACAAAATGCTTTATAAAGGGCCTTACAATTATGGGTTAAATGATGGTGTTTCTGAAGAGACCAGTTCATTCAAAGAGATCCAAGATGCACTTTCACATAAACTGTTCAAAGCTATATACAATTATCTATCTGCCATTACATCTCTCTGTAGGTGGTTGATGGCTAGCATTCACTGAAATGTCATTAAAAAAAATAAAAAATCACAGGGCTGCTAAATGGAAGTACATTTGTTCTGAAGAATGTTACAGAATTCACACAGGTTCTTAAACATTTTCATCTTAACAGGGAATATGATGCATGGCCATTGTAGACCACCTTCCAATTTGAGATTGAATAACATCTCTATGGCAACCACAACAGCTGCTTACATAGAAAAATAATATTTCATGAACATAATATTCCTTGTTCTTTACAATAGGATTTAACAGTTGGATATGAAGGGAAATTTTCTGATTTTTACAGTTTGATAGATATTTGGAGCTTTCTGAAAACATTTTGGAGACTCTTGCTCTAGATTACAGCAAATTTATCTTGAAAGGGGCAAAAAGATATATAAATATTAAAATGTTGGATATTGCTGGTGCGCAGTCATAAGTGGATGTTCCTTTCATGGATCATCCGTGCTGGATAATCAGTTTAAAATTTGATAAAAAGAAAAAGTATGTGTCCCGTTCTCAGCTTCTCTTTCTCTGTATAGGAGATACCAGCAAACGTTTCAAAACCACCTAGTGATGCTTACTGTTCAGATCTCTTCTCAGCAAGAAGTTTGTAGTAGGTAACGGAGCAGAAGAAGGGATATTTACTTTAGATTTCACATTTTAACAGGATGATTAATTCAAACTTTGAACATTTCCTGAATTATTAAATAATTTATTGAACACAGGACCATAAACAAGGTATGATGCAATTCTTAACAGTATCGAGTGGCACGGCTGTTCTCCAAAGACTGAAATCAAGATACAGCAAGCAAGTTTTCTCTAATCAATGTTGAATGTTTTTTTCCTTTCTGAAGAGAAAAAAACAGATTAAGTATTGAGGATTTCCCTCGCCATTTGGATCACGTTCTCCTGAAGGGATATATAAAAATCGATATTATAGAAGTACTTATACTTAAGTTTGTATTTATTTTCATGTGTCTATCATTTGTTGTGATTTGTGTTAGACACTTGTAAAAGGGGATGTTTTCTAAGGCACTGTTTGTATTTTAGACAGGGCTTTCCACGGTTTACAGACCACAGGTTACTGCTCACGCTTGCCGCTTTGCACAGCCCACAGGTGGGCTTTCGGCGCCACAGGTCTGTCAGAATTCAGGAAGCAAACCCACAGCCCCGACGGGCAGGAGCCGAGGGGCGGCAGGAGGAGCGGGCGGCACGGTGTTTCCGCGGGTTTTATGGAAAGCTGATGCTCTCGGGGCACAGCCGTGGCCCTTCTGACAGGAGAAGCCCCGACTCGGGGCGCTTCGCCCCTCAGCGCCGCCGCGGGCCGGGGCCAGCCCTTCCCCTGGCCGCCCAACGGCCGCCCGCGGGCGCTACGCACCTGAGCCTGCTGAGGCGGGGCGGCGGGGCCGGGCCGGGCCGCCGGACGCATGCGCCGGGGCGGCGGCAGCGGGCGAGCCGCCGGGGTCCGGCGGAGTTGGGACGAGCTCGCCTCAGCCCGGGCGGAGCGGGGCTGCCCCGCCGCATCCCTCTCGCCGGCGGCGGAGGTAAGGGCCGGGCGCGGCGGGGCAGGGACCTTGCTCAATGTCACCGCTGGGGCTGGGGCGGGCGGAGCCGCAGGTGAGGGGCGGCGGCCGCGGCTCCCCGCTGCCCTAAATCTGCCGCTAGCAAACGGCGGGTGCGCCGCTAAACGGGTCGGGGTCTGAGCGGGGCTAGTATTTTCGCCTTTGGGACCGGGGCGTTTCTTTAGCGAAGGCGGAATTAACCTGCACCCAGGAGTCGCCCTTGATGAGCTCGCTGTCCGTGGTCAGTTTCCAGGTGTCTTCACCGCAAGCCCCCACGGGGAGCTGGTTGCTTGCGCGCTCCGTCCCGAGGCACTGAACGGGAGGGTGGGCGCGGGGCTGCGCCCGTTGTCGGGTCGCTGTGAACGCTCCCGTGTGCCTGCTGTGGGGTGCTGGCCCCCTAAGAAACGAGGGAGCTCTGTTGGTGGCGTTTAAGGGTAGGTCTTTGCAGCTGAGCTCGAGAAGGAAAGCGTAAATAGAAAAGTTTGGATGCTAGGAAAGTCTGGTGCTTCTAACGCTGTGAGCACTCATAAGTTTAAATCTTCAAAGTGAAAGTTTAGGTGCAGTAAACCACTGAATATACAGGGCGAAGATAGCACATAGTTTTGTTTCCATCCTCTTTGCTGCTATGTCAGCGATGTATTTCACAGAGTACAAAAACGAGGTGCAAAACAAGCCCTCTGTTACTGTCGAGAATCTGCCCGTTTCATGCCCGAATGAAACGCAGCTGGACACGGTGCAGCATCCTCGCAGCCTGCAGGTGGGACGTGTCGCCGGGCTGCTGCTCAAGGCCCACGCTGGGTGCTGTGGCCACAGCCCGCGGGGAGCTTGGGCAGCCGAGGGCAGGCAGGGCGTGCTGATCGCTGCTCTCAGGGCAGTGGCAGTCCCCCGCCCCGCTGGCCTTCCCTTCCCCAGCGGGGGCTGCTGAGCAGGAGAAGAAGCTGCCTCTCTGAGCAGTTCGGAGCTGGCACTAGGCGGGTGTGAATGGGTTATGCTGCTTCTCCTTTCCAAAATAAGTCATCTTGCTGCTCTTTCCAGCTCACCAGGTCAGTAGACTGCTTAGAGAGAGGGGTGGGATGTGTTTTTTTTCATTTTTCTGCTTTTTGGGTGCTAGGGTGTCCATCCATGGCCACAGACTTGTTCCTAACCTTTCTGGTGTTCAGTCTCTTTGAATGGCTTTTCTGTATCTCGCACCTTCTCCAGTGAGCAGGGTTTGGTGTGATTCTTGTCAGGCAGGCAGCAGTGAAATTGGGAATTGTGAAACTGGCAATGCTAACTTTTTCTTTCTGTTGTTTTGTTAAATAATCCATAAAGCGGTAAGGAATCAGAAAAAGAAAAAAATCTTCTTACATATCTTCATTAATTTATCTATGTCCTGTTTTTTTTTTTTTTTTTTTTTTTTTTTTTCTTCCTGATGAATAATATAATGGATGCTTAGTTAAACTTTAAAGTATTAGCAAAAACCAGACAGCGTCAGGAGACTTTGTCGTCCTGCCTGCTTATGCCGTGGCGGGAGCTGTCCCTTGCCACTCTGTTCCGTCTGTGCTGGGCTCCGCGCCGGTGGTGATGGCTGTGATCACCCCAATGGGAGTCTCTCCTGTGCAACTGCTCTTAGCTGTTCCTATCTTTTTCCTCTCTTGGATTTCTTCAGTGGAGTTTTAATTGAGAGGATGTCTTCCTACTTGACTACGTTTGCTCAGGGATAAGATGGTATAAAAGCAGAAAAAAGCCTTGTGGAAGATAATCTTCTGGGGGAGTGTAGGTTTGTTAGCTAATTAGCTTGGAAGTCCTTAAGTTTTCGAACAACAGCGAGGACTGCTGCATAAAACATAACAGATGCTTAAACGTCACTGCAGTCTTTGCTCTTCAGGTTATCACAAGGGACTGTGGCTTGAGAATATTTGCTCAAAGGGTTTGAGAATCTATGAAATGAGACATTAGTGTTATTTTAAAGATGAACATATGGAACAGCTGTGGTAGCCTCAAATCCTGAAACATCTGACAGGCTGTTCTGGGATGTAACAGAGACAAAAGTTAAGTGCAAGGTTGGCTCTAGTGTGCTGAAATAAATTGTGAAGCTTAAATCATCTGTAGTTAATACAAAGAGATGACTTTGCAATCTGAATAGCTTGCATTCTGAAATCCTGTTATCACTTTTGTTACATGCTTTAAACCCGATAACATTCCTTGATAATGAACTTGTAGCAGATAAATAGTTCTGTAACTTTTGTATTTGCTTTAGAAACTCAGTACTTAACGTATGTCATCCATCATGATACAAATGGGAATATTTTATCAGATGTGAGCCTATATTGCCTCTGATGTAATGAAGGCAGCAGCAGATGCTAAGTGCTGCCATATTCCAGCTACCGAAAGGGGAATTTGTACAGTGAGCTGAAGGAATTGCAGGAACTTCACTCTCCTGTGTGATCAGTGTCCCACTAGCTGCTTGGTGGATTTTCACCAGAAGCTCTGCTTGCATAGCTTTACAAAAGCAATTTGAGTATTAGTTGAAGGACTATTTTCTATTTTTATTTTCTGTGCAAGCGTAAAATGCCCTGATTCTCTTCAGAGGTGAAATTTTTCTTTGTACTGCAGCTCCAGAGACCATGCTTAATCTTTCTATGGGAAGTTTGTTTTTGTATTTATTTAACACATGAAAAAGTTTTTAAAGAAAAATCTTTGAAACAAAACATTTAAAACACCTTGAAAATTTGTTTTGTAAGGATGTTTATGTTTTCTGATTTTATGTAATGCACAGAGCGAACTAGGGAATTAAGGCAAAAATCACGTCTCACAGCGCAGTCATTTGACTGCATTCCACGTTGTTGGAGAAAGAACGCCAGCTACTGTTTTGCAGCACTAATACTGTTGCACACAGTGGAAGTCAATGTTATTAAGTAAATAGTGCTTAATTCTTGGCATCAACAGTGAGTTTATAAACTATGGGATAACAAAACACTTGGTGTTTTGTTTCAGTATAATGTGTTGTTTTTTTAATGACAGGAGGTTGGGGGGGGTTGTGCCCTCCCCTCTCCCAGAAGAAAAACCCAACAACAACAAAAACATGCTTTTTTTTTTTTTTTTTTTAAATGCCCTGCAACACATCACATTTCTTGATGCTGACATATATCCAAGAGTGATGAATCATGCCCATTAACTACCACAACTTCATTGTTTCTTTTCTAGATGCATTCTCATCAGATTGTCTGCAATAATTCTTTTCAATATCTCTATACAGTGAAGGGTAGACTCGTAACATGTATGTTGTACATTCTGCATGCAACTGTGATTTTTCTTGTGTATGAGCTAAAGCTGACATTGCTTTGTATAAACATATTAATTGACACATTAAAAATTCATTAGAGAACCTGAGCTGCCAAGGCTTGTAAATATAGAAGACTTGTAAACCAATCTAACTATATCAGTGCAGTTCCAATCCTTCGCTTATCAATATTGGCACCTTCCTATTTTGCTGTTGTTGGACTGCCAGGCAGATCTTGTAAGAACAGGTGGTGCTAATGCACATCTAGTTAAACTGCACTATTTACTTTATTGATGATTATTTGGGTATGAGTAACTTAGGCTGTAAAGGAAACATTCATAATGCTTCATTCCTCAGTCAAACTACCCTATAATGCTTTCTTTATTGGCAACATTTTTTGATGTTAAATGTTCATAATATGGGAATTTAAGGGGAGGAGGTTAGCAAATATATAAGTATATATATTTGCCTTTGCTTCTACTAATATTAGACCCAGAAAGTCCTTTTCACCTTATGTTAAAACCTGAAGTATTTTCACTTAAGATATGTTTTGCAGGTTTTAAAATGTTGTGATTCTGTCTTGAGCAGAGAGTAAACAGGTTTCAATTCACAAACAGGTGCAATGCATGTTCAGTGATGGATCTGCATAAATACCCATCTTGGTTCATGATTTTGCAGACCTTTTCAAGGTTATTTTACCCCATGACAGGATGATAGGTTGTGTTTTTGGTAAAATGCTCTGGTTTTAGAATATGTTGGACAGCGTTTCATTACTCTTGGCTTTCTATTGGAGAACTGTTTGGTGCAAAGATGTCAGTGCTGAAAATGGAGGGGCTTGGGGTTTATCTGCAACTAAGTCATTCATTCTGCATGTGAAGCAGGGTGATTGCATCTCCTACAGCTGGGTGAATCATACTGAGACATCTCACAGAGTCTCCTCTTGCAAATAAACCACAAATCCCAAAGCCAGCCCACTCTGTGATAATACGATGATGACGTTCACCCCTTCACTTGCAGCTGTGTGGCAGGGAAGGTGATCATAAGGCTAAGGTAATCCTTGTGCATAAAGGAAGACAACATAACTGCTTAGGGCAGGTACCAAGGAACAGTTCTCTACCTGATGGAAATTATAGGGGAAGGTCAGGAAACCAAGGTAAAATTAAGTAAAGCTTGAATTATTACATTAAATCTTTTGTTTGTTTGTTTGTTTGTTTAAGGCACCATGGTATTTTTCTTATCTGTGAGGTTTTTGGTGTGGCATGGCAGCCAAAATGTTGAAACTGTAGAACCAGTGTCTTGTAATGCTGAGTGCTTTATACTTGTTTTACTTAATGGTGGCTGGTGGTGTGCTTACTCCCAGCAGAGGATGCCACCCACTGAATCTTTAATACTGCTCACCATTACCAAGCTTCTGTGATTTCATGAGTTTATGGTATGTGTGATTATGGCTGTAGGCCACGTTGTTCTTTCTGTATGTACTTGCATGGGTATCGGGAAGTTCAGCATATGGTCAGAGACTTTGCTTAACAGTTCATGGTGTTGAGTTTTAATTTGATACTTCTCAGTACATCCTATTTGAAAACTGTAGACTATCAGGTCTCTTTAGTCCTACAATCTGATACAATTTCAAACATTACTTAGTTCAAGGACAAATGATGTGACAGGCAGCATTACCATGGCATGCTTCAAAATGGGATGAAAGAAAAACACTATAATGTGATTTTTATGTAACTTGGCTTACTCTTTTGCAGTGTTCATTTGTTTCTACCACAATTATGAGCTTTGAAAATGAGCTTGTTTTCCAAAGTCAGGGGAAAAACAATAATTTTGAGCATAGAGACTCATTACCAGGACTTATTACAGAGAAGATGAGTTTGGGGAGGATATTAAGTAAACACTCTTAAAGTGCCTGTACTCTGCCCTGGTCAGCAAGACTTCCAAGGAAAGTGTAGAAACCTCCTAATGGGATTTTATAATGGAAATGCTAATATAAGCCAGCAGAAGAATATAAGACACCTAGTCTCTATCTTTGCATGACTGCATATGACAAAGAAAAAAATTGCTTAATTTTTCTTCCTTTGGCCACCTGCTAATAATTGGATGGTGAATCTGACTTGGAATTGCAAGTGCATTTAAGTGCCTAGATGCACTTCATCTTTCTTTTAAAATGAGATTATTTAATGCATGTTACTAATTAAGAAAATCCCCTATAAATCAGTGTCAGAGCTTTACATAATGCCTCTGTCCATTTCTGCAGTCTTTTCAGCAATGCTAGTGCACCATGTGCCTGAACTTCATGCTGGGTAGGCTGGGGGGCTTCTGCATCATCAGAACCACTCCCTTGCTAATCAGTTAAATGAGCATACCTGTATTTTAGACGTCAAACAGCATTAAGAGAACTTAGAAGTTGCTAAGTTAACTACTTGAAAATAAGGACGCACGAGAAATTACTGTACAACCTTAACTGAGCCTGTTGGTGCATATACTCGTGAATCATTTTCCCTTTTTTCTGTGGTGTTCTCACCAGGCTTTGTGAGCAGGATAACTAATGGTGGATTACTGATGAATGGCTTTGCCTGTGTTTCTTGGTGTGTGGCTTGTCCATCAAACATTATTCTTAAAATGTGTGTGCTTGTTTTTTTTTTTTTTTTGTTTTTTTTTTTCTTCACTGATGCACGGCCTGTAGTAGTTGTGTGCTTTGCAAAGAGTAAAATTAAATAATCTTTGCAAAACTTCCATGATATAAATGGGTGGCCTTCCCCATTTGGACAGCGAATTTTGTCACAGAGAGGTCTTGAGGCAGGGTTAGATGCTCTGTTGGAGAATCGTGGGACCTGGCATGTCAATGCTTGGAGTGATGTAGCGCGTGTTTATGGCAGCACTTCTGTTGCCTCACATTGAAGCACAAACATTCGACACTTCTGTAAACTAGAGCTCTAAGGAAATTTGGCTCATAGGAAAGGCGTGTACAGTTAGTGATGGTGGAAGGCTTGATTTAAATGACTTGTTTAGCATTGCTAGCAGCTCTGTGGTAGAGGCCAGGCTACAGGCAGATTCTGGACTGCAGTGTTCAGGTACCTTAGCCTTGGGAGAATCTCTTCTCTTGTGGTCCCCTGCTTCCACCACCAAAATGAGGCAGCTTACACCAAATGAGGCATTTTTATTATTA